>JBBPQN010000339.1:0-17782 GCA_038092575.1 Boletus subluridellus | reverse complement strand
GTCCAACAAGTGGTCGACGACCATTGCCAAGGAACTCATGGACCTCATAGGCGGTGACCTGTGGAAGGGGTACTCCATGCTTTCGGGCTTGGGTACTTGGAGTTTCGCATCATTGGTGACCGAAAATCAATTTGCTCGAGTCAGTGTGTGTAACGGGACACCGGCAGTAACGGACTCGTACAACGACCAGCCAGCGACGGGAAAGGTAGAAGACGAGGTGAGATGGATGGGGCAATGAGCGGCGCAGGCGACGACTCGAAACGAGTTGCAGCAAGGCCACTAGCTGAAGAGGAGACGGATAAGCACAGACGACGCGAGCGCACGACGGTGGACGTACCTAGGCCATCCAAACCACCTCGTAGCGACCCCGGACAACGCGCAGACAACCCGAACCCAACACGTCGTTGTGGACGATTTAAAACACAACCTAGAAGAGTCACTGGCAGTCGGATATGGGCGAGGAGATGCGCACAACCTCGCAAGGTTGTTGGAGAACGAGAGAACAAAGCTACTGCCCAGTCAAATCAAGCTCTACACGAAACAACTCTTGGAAGGGACGGAATATATGCATGACTTGGTTCCACCTCGGATCCTGTGATGAACGTACGCATACACGCAGGATCACATCCTCCACCGCGACATGAAAGCTGCCAACTTGCTTATCTCCAATACCGGATCGCTGCGTATAGTGGATTTTGATCTCGTGCTTGCATTCGATGTCTCTATCGTTCTCCCATCGACAGATGGCGGCTCACAAAGCAAGGGTGGCAAATGCCCGACGGGAAGGAGAATATGTATACAAACTAGTGACAAGGTGGCATAGACCTCCTGAGTTGCTCCTTGGAGCAAGGCGGTATGGAGGCGAGGTTGATATATGGGGTATTGGGTGAGTCTTCTCTTTTTCATTCTTGACGGTCTTCAGAAACGTCATCGTGCAGGATTGAGACACGTCGACCTAGTACGGTGGAATTCACGGACCGAGTGCATAGACCCACGACATGACCTGTGAGACGAAACGGTTGCGGTGGGCGACCCCCACAGTGACCCAGAACGGCATAGAGGCGAGACGAACAACAATGACAGTACGACGAACGCAAAGTGGAAGTACCAGGCCAAGAGGTCATAAGGGCAAGCGAGACGAGTTGGGAGGTGTCGGGGGTGGTCAGGAGCGTTAATGTGATGGCAATAGCGACGACAAGAGAGGTGGAGAAACTACTAGGATGGACGGCACAACGATCGGTGCGAGCGGCCAGTTGAAACAAAAACAACACGATAGAAGGCTGCTAGCTGGAGACAAAATGCATCGCCACGAATGCTACCAACGCAAGCGGCAAGATGACAGGCGTACCTAGGTCATCCACACCACCTACAACGACTGGGAAACGCAGCGATGCTATGAGGACGAGGCTCGTTCAGTCGTAGGTTTCATTATTCCTTCAAGTACTCCACTGATCTATTGTCCATAGGTTACAAGCAATACATAGGGAAAATATTAGATCTGCACCCTACATCAGTTGTTCATTCACTTCAAGTTCCCCTTGCTTCCACCAGTTTCCCTCGTCCGCTTCCCACTACCGTTTGATCCACTGTTCTAAAGTCGTTTCAAGTCCCGGTTGCCCAGCCGAATTACCCCCTAGTACCGTATGTCCAATGTAGTCGTTTCTGGGCATATTCAAGCAGATGCATGGGAAGGAAAAAAAAAAGTGAAACGAGCATATGCTCAGATATGTACGGTAAATACTCGTCACATTTCGACTGACCAGATAACATCAGAGCATACACTAAATCTGATATAACTATCATTTTTAGGCTTGTATAGGAGGACTCGGACGTGTGCTCACGCACACGTCAGCACACCTGGACTATTTTCTGCACGACCAATTCTCACAGGGGTTCGGCTCACATGACAGTTGAGACCGCAAAGACTAGCACAGCATGACAGGGTGGAAACCGACACCGAAGTTCCAGCTTAATGTTATAGAAAACCAACTGCTTGCATTTTTGATCAACATCCAAGTCTATACTCCTTTCTCAGACTTGGCTAGCACTAAACAACTCCTGGAGGGTACGTAGACCTGTAGTGTTTGAAAGTCGGAGGGGTCTGACTCAGAGGAAGCAACTCGACTTCTTACCTCCGTCCAATTTTTCCTTCCGTTCCACTCCAGGGGTGTTGTCAGATATTTGCCTCCCGAGGTCACATTTTCAAATCCTCCATACTCCTTCTCGTCGCTGCTCAGGATGATTGTATATTCGCCTGCGACGTCGACACCGACACGGTATCCTGTGAATGATTTCTGGGGATGGAAGTTGAATATAAACAAAAGACCGGCACGCTCGTAGACGATCATTTTGTCGCCTTCGTGCTTGAGTGAAACATAAGCCTTTCAAACGGTGCGTCAGCTGAACGGAGATACATCCTGGTTTGTGCGTACTGGTGTGGAGGACAGCCAATTGTATTTGCTTTCCAAATTATTCATCGCAGCATCGAAGTTATTCAGATACTGGTAACGCAACATATGATCGTCCGCTAAGTTCCATTGTCGGCGTGCATGTTGGAAAGAATTGTTATTTCCCTCGCGGGGGAAGTCAAGCCACTGGATGACCACATAGGTATCAAAAAGACGGGATTAACGTATTCGCGATGCCTACCTCTGGGTGTCCAAACTCATTTCCCTCAAAGGTCAGATAGCCCTCACCGCCAAGGGAATGAACCAGTAATCTAAACTGATTGAATTGCTGACCACGGGCACGTTTGAACCCGGCTCACCGTATCATCTTGTGCAAAGCGAGCCCACGAGCAATGACAGGAGTCATAGGAGTTAGATTCGACATGTTGGTGTCTAGGATCGCGGGTTCAGTTACCTATCCGATTCATCGTCAAAGACTGCAAGCTTACACATTTCTTTATCCATCAACCAAAATGCCAGGGTCTTGTCACCGACCAGAGCCTGATCGTGGCTCTCAGCATATGCTACGCTCTTCTCTCCGTATCTACGATTTGTCAAAGTATGGGCGATATTAGCCATGTCCCAATCATCGTCGGACTTGTGTTTGAGGAGTTTGATCCACATATCTGGAATCGCCATGGACAAACGATAATCAAACCCAATACCACCCTTGCTGACGGGGACACAGAGCAATGGCATGCCAGACACGTCCTCTGCAATGGTGATAACCGAGGGATAGAGTGCATGCAAAACGTCGTTCGCCTGTATTCTGTCAACAATCTAAACGGATTTCACGGAGATCCACTCACCAACATCAGGTAAACGATGGCCTCATCGTCTGCGCCAGAACCAAAATACTCGTGGTATCCGCCAGAGAATCCGGTCCCGATACCATGGTGTGAATACATCATGCTGGTGACCCCGTCGAATCGGAATCCATCGAATTGGTACTCCTCCATGTAGAATCGTAGGTTACTGAGCAAAAACCTCATAACTTCATGTGAACCATAGTTGAATAGCCTGCTGTCCCAGAGCTCGTGCCGTCCCTTGCTCCCCTCATGGAAGTAAAGATGATCGGTACCATCAAAGGTATTCAAACCATCCAAAACGTTCTTGGATGCATGAGAGTGCACGACATCAAGGAGGACGACGATACCCATTCCGTGGGCAGTATCAATGAGTTCTCGAAGCTCTTCAGGTGTGCCATATCGGGAACTTGCGGCAAAGAAGCTAGTAATCTGGTATCCGAACGCTTGGAAATCATTGTTGATCGAAGTCCCGAAGAGATAGAAATGTAAACCTACATGCATAGTAGGGGTGTTCCATAACCGCCATCAGCTGAATGGTGTTGTACCCAAGCTTCTGGATCCGAGGGAGGACATCCTTCGTGAATTCTTTGTATGTCCCCACCCGGTGTTCTGATGTCGAAATGCCAACGTGGGCTTCATATATCCTGACAGACTGTGGCTGTGGAGGGCGAGAATGTTTAAATTGGTAGCGCTCCACTGCAGGTGGATTCCAAAACCGAGACTCATACACCGGGGAGTATGTCAAGTCTTGCGTAACCCGGTGTATCCAGGCAGGCAATCTTTCGATTCGAGCACCAGTCGGCAGGATCATGGATATCTAGCTCGATGGCTCATTTGTCAATGTCTACAACTGAGCTCAGTGTTGAACTCACCTTCAGTTTGGAGTCGTGCGGTATGGCGGGCTCACCCGGGGCTTCGGGAGGTAACGTGATCTCCCATACCCCATACTGGTTCTTCGTCATTGGATGAGACAGCCTGTTCCATCCATCTGTAAAATGTTTCAGCATGAAGCGCGCACGCAAGTAGGGAATTTGGACAAACTGAAGTCCCCGATCAAGTTGGCCTCTTGAGCGTTTGGTGCCCATTCTCGGTACACCACGGTACCATCCCCCTTTACCGTAAAGCCCATCACCTCATAGCCCTTCGTAAAATTTTCGTAGCCTCCTTCATGCTCGTAGATGGCATTCTTCCACTGTTGGAATTGCTTGTGGCGGCGCTCGATGGCGGGAAGGAACGGCTCCAGATATCCATCGAGCCGGAGGATGTCTTGTGTACTGAACTGCGTCGACTTCTCGGACATGTCAATGCTTTGCCCACGGAGATATAAAAGCAAGTCGGAGAGATAAGGAAAAGGTACCGAGGATTTAGTACTTGCTGCCGTTCGTCAACGAACTCGGACGATATCGTTATGCTATGACGGTCCAAATAGGGAGGTTGCATGGAATTTAAAAGTAAAGCTACCAAATTACAAATAAGGATTGTCATTGCACCCAGCCCTGTCTTATCCCATAAGCAATGACATCCCTTGCCGACTTGGGTCCACTCGATGGTGCAATCGTTTTCCGGCGGGTTTTCTGTCCCTTCCGCATTGAAGCAATGCAATTGCCCAGCAGCTTCTCCATCTCCGCGAGGCAATCGTAACACTCCCGTTCATCATACCCTGTGGGTGACACCACCTGAGTCTCTACCCCGGTCTGCCTCTTGCTCAGGCTGCCTGGACGCTTCAGGCGCTTTTCATGTAGTAATTTGGTGACCAAATAGTGCAACCACTATGACCAGAAATGGATAGGTCGGAGCGAGGGACGTAAACACATGGATACTTACCATTACGTTCGTGAAAGGATGGTAAGACTTCCAGGCACCACTGGTAAGGTCCCTCATCATCCTGTAAATATCATACTGGTAGTCGCCTACATGTCAGCGTTGGCAGCTGCACCTGTAATCGAATCGCGACACTAGCTCACCTTCCCCTTCAAATATCTCGTTATCAAAAGGTGTCCAGTAAATATTGGAACCTTGGGCATCCGCAGCATTCATTCTAGATAAACCCAAGTCGATTATGGTAACCTTGACACCGAAGCGAGTGTCATCCATAGCTACCCGTGACGTAGGACATTTACTCGTTAACTTTTTGACAGGGATACTCTTCACGAGAATTTGGCCCCAATGGAGGTCGCGGTGCTTTCATAAATCCGTCAGGCTCGATCAGAAGTAAACGAGTCGGTCTGCCTACGCACCTCGAAATTTACCAAGTGCTCGGCTTGTTCAAGAGCCTTTGCGACTTGCCAAAATATGCCACAAGCTTGATGCCAGCCAGATTTTGAAACGTTCTTGAATGCAAACGATTCCAAGTCCGGTCCTCCATTTGGTAGTATGATAATGACATAGATCTGCGCTAACCCGAATGAATCTACATTTACGAATGCTCAACGATGATGCAAGGATCAGGTGAGCTTTTGGAGCTTACCTGGTCGTATACTTTCAGAGCCTTTCCTCTCGTTGTATTCGTCCCATTGATCTAAGAGTAGGGACGGATACCTTCCCCTCACCACATACGTTTTCAGTAGTTTGACGAACTTGTCGCAAATCTCTCCAATTTCCCTCGTTACAATTATTTCTTTCAAGACGTCCTTGGCATCACTAGGTGCCGGTATTTCAGCCGTTTCTGGGTGCGTCGACTCCGTTTCGAACCGAATTGGAATGATTTTGAGTACCACATCGCCGATGCCAAATACCTCTGAGTACGATGCTTCTCCGATCTTGCGAAATCTCACATCTTCATCTTCTGCAGAAGATTGAACGACAGGATCGAATGGGAATGTCTCGATGAATGCAGAGAACTCGTACGGAGAAGTTTGCGCGCATTCGTTCAATATAGGTAAGAGATATTCCGGCTGTGTGGATGTTAAATCATCGGTTTCTGTGGTATCGGAAAGGTCTAGATGTGCAAGGTCCAATGAAAGATCAGCCTCTGTCGGGGTTGAAGGCGTAGATGGTGGACGACGAAATAATGAACGATTCGAACTACCGCGTATTGGTGTGAGCTGCCTTGGTTTCGCAATAGGAATGGGTGGAGCGAGAAGTGATGGGATGGCGGCTGAACCAGGTTGAAAAGCGGGGGCTGGTGGCACGGGTGCCCTTGGAGGGGTCAGGGCAAGTGGTGAACTCGGGGTTTTTTTGGCGACCTTGGATTTTCGGGATGGTGTAGGTGGTATCACCACCTCTACGCGCAGCGACTTTGATCTTGAGTGTGACTTTGCAAGAGGAACGGGGTCTTTCTTGGGTACAGTGCTTTTATCATCCACTTCGGACTCATCGGATGAAATGACGACGACATGAGGCCTTCGATTCAATCGCTTGGCGACTGGTTTGGGTGAAACCACCTCCAGATCACTATCATCACTGATGGCGATAGGTAGAGGGCTGAGCGGTGACGTTCTGGATTTTTTTCTACTCTTTCCAGTTGCAGTGCGCACTTGGTTTGCCTGGATTTCTGTGTGGGAGAGGCGACGCTCTTGTGTCAACTTATTTCCGTCCTCGTCGAAAACAATGATGTCAACGGCGATAACTGGTGAATGCGGCTTCAGGCTGATGTGCGTAGGTTTGGTGGTAGACACTTTGGGTTTACCCTTGAACCCAGAGGACGGCTGCTCGTTTGACGAGGTACCGTTGGGGCGGAGAGGGGTAAGGGGCTGGCGAGTGTGGGCGCTTGATTCTAGCTTGGATTGTATTCGCTTTGTGGTAGCGTTCCGCGTTGCCTTTGGCTGCACATTTCTGTTTTGAGTCAACGGTGAACTCCTTGGGGAGGAGCGGCTTGAACCTCTAAGTCTGCTAAGTCCTACCCGAGGCTTTGCGGGCGAGATGATGATGGCGTTTTCCCTCCTGAGGGCTCGAAAGGGAGGGGGAGGGGGAACGTCCATATCTGAGGCTGCTTCAGATGAGTCTGCCGATCCTCGGTCTCGTCTATCTGACATATTGACGATCCTCGAACCTCGCCGGCCGTATGAATTGACTTGCTTTGTCCTTGTCCCGAGCATTTCCTTGATAGGTCCACGTAGTTAGAGTGTATCTGCAAGAAAGGGTCCTCCGCTACTAATCTTGTGTTGTTGGGTGGTATATGTCTGAATGTGTCGGAGATGGGTATTGTTCAAGTCGAAGATGAAAAGGAAACGATCTCGCTCAATACGCGTGTTCAACACGACGCGAGTGGTCACACGTCACGTGCAATGCAAGTATCCTTGCATGGTCTTGATCTCCGTCAAGTACTATGGCTCTTCCACAACCGTTACGGGTGTCCGTCACCCCTCCTGAACTGGAACTGATTGCGTCGGAGCACTTGATTGAGATAGTCCCGCTGATCGCAATGGAGAAAACGGCTTTCATTTCGGTTGAACGAATGGCTGTTTCCTCGTAGCTTGTTCTGATATACGATATCCAGGGTGCATACGGGCCACTGCGCCCCCCGAACAAGAGTAGAGTACCGCTCTGGATGGCTATGAACCTGAAGCTGAAGAAGAAGTGCCATATTGTACCCCCTGACTGGCTTACTGTTGGTATGCATGCTATGTTGCTCCCTTTTCAGTCCGACCTGACCCGTGTCTTAGAGTTCCTGCAAGACCGACTGTCTGAAGAAACGAGTGAATCGGAGTTCAGTCGTCTGCCATTTCGCTTCGCAGAGATCGCCAAGGTTATTTTGGATGTGTAAGAGGTTTTCCTGGTTTTCCTGTCGTTTCTAACCCTACGTTACGCTAGGGCGTCCGACGACGTGCAGAACGCAGAGAAGGTCAGGTCTCTACTGAAAGACTTACGCGAAGCACGCCAATCAAAAAGTCGAGATGGTCTGAGTCAAGTCGATCACAGTGAACTTAGTGTACGCTTCTTTTCATTTACTGGTACAATGTTTCTATGCTGAGAATTGGGTTTCTTTAGTTGCCGAACCTATGTTCAATGGAGATCAACGAAATCAGACCCTACTTCCTGAAAGCCATGGATGTCTTTACCCAAATTAGGGGCCAACCTGAGACCGTCAACGACGATGATATTAATGATGCATAGACCATCAGGTTATTCGCTTATATACGCAGGATCGAGTCTACTTATACAGAACAAAAAGGCGGGGATTCCGTCCTCCGCACTTTATTGGTAAGTTATTTCATGGACGGGATGAAACCAGGGACCAGGTGCAGCATCCCAGAAATAACTACGGTTAGAGGTCAGAGCCGAATTACATCGACGACCGGAGTTGATGGATCCGCTCCGACAAGACGTGGAGACTCTCCTTGATATCTGACAACTCCTTCAAGATCGTCGCTTCAGTTGACTAGTGGAGGCCGTTTAGGGATCGACGATAGAATGCAAAATTATGATGGGCATACCTGTGCTGTGTTCGGGAGCTTCCTGACCAACTCATTGAAAGGTACTTTGCTGATCTGCAAACAGTGCTCCGCCTCGGGCCCTTCAACAACGGGATCGATGAATGTAGGATTTTCAAGGTCAATTTCATTTTCTGCGTTGAGCCATTGCATCACCCATGATCTCTGCGTCGATGAGGCTTCGAAGAAAGCAATAGCAGAG
This sequence comes from Boletus subluridellus, assembly GCA_038092575.1. NCBI lineage: Eukaryota > Fungi > Basidiomycota > Agaricomycetes > Boletales > Boletaceae > Boletus > Boletus subluridellus. The sequence goes on along the minus strand of JBBPQN010000339.1, from coordinate 8,952 downwards.
AGCGGAACAAAGAAGACAATACTCATGACAATTCGATTCAGCTGTTTGGGGCAGTGTTGGCTATGATAGTTGTAAGTATCATATCCGTACCTTGGCATAGAGTTTTCCCGTGAGTCCACAGAGTCTGTAAATTCCGTTAGTATGTTGCAATCAAGATTCAGTTCGACCTTACTCCAATGGCGCGATGAAGAAGGTCTCGGCAAGATTAAACGGTGCAGGATACACATACGAATCTGGGGCTCTGATCATTGCAATTGTTTTCCATGCAAAAAAAGCCATGTGTTCAGCTTCCGCGTCATCGACGACCTATGGCATGCATACACTCAGATGACGAGATCTAATAGGTGGACAACGATATTTACCTCGGAGTAGGCAGAAGCGAACAGAGAGATCAAGATATTCAACAGAATCACTGCTGTGGCCAGGTTCCATCTTTACGCAGATCCTGATGAGGGCAGAAGAAAATGTATGACAAGCTTGCTGCTCACAGGTAAAATAACGCCAACCCCACAGGGCTGAGCGAGAAACAGCTTCAGTTAAGTAGATTTTCCCTTCAAAAGACAACGATCTGACCTGCTTGTGAATCTTGCATAATCTGGGGATCTAGCCCAAGGGCATTAGGCAAAGCAAACATGCAAGCACGGACAAAGGAACTTACTGGAGGAGGCCTTGCAACAGAATATTGATAACCTACAAAAACTCAGATGACCACAGCTCATGATTCCGATACAAATTACGACTTACCGTGGACACATCCTCGGGTGCACCATCTGCAGCGTCTAAGGCCCACATAGCCTGCACAAAGCCAGCACCCAAGAGACATAGCAGCTAGAAGCACCACAATACTCAGGTCCCGTCCTTGCAGTAATTGGGCTTGTGCGCACCGCAAAGAATATACTAGACTCCTGCAACATTCGTGATACACAAATTTGCATAGTCCCTATATACCTGTAGTATAAGCGAGAGAATGAGAAACCGTCATAAAGTGGATTTTCCAGTTCTTACTGGTAGCCATCAAATACTGTCACGAGTTCTGCGCACTCTTTAGTAGAAAGTCCGTGAAACATAAAATGCAATCTCACTCATCCTGGATAACGAGGGGATTATCTCAAAATGTTCGAGAGCACGCGAACAAGCTTACCAAATGAAAGGCGCGACAAAGCTCAGAACTTGGAAACTTTTCAGCATAAGATCGCCAGCCTGGCCTTCTGTTGCTTCAAGGCCTACGATACGAAAGATGAATGCTAACAGAAGTAAGGCATTAGTAATGAACGCGATGACATCCCAGAACCCGAATGATCGCCAGGATACGTAGTCGATGAGTTTGTGCCACTTTATCAAGGTCAGTGAAGCGCCATTCAGATGCACGGTACAAGACGTACTCTGCTTAAATCTTTACCATGATAAGGATCAGTAATTCACCCACTACAGGCACCCGTAGAATTACCTTCAAGACAGAAAGCAAGCGCCATGATATAGAGCACATACTCCCAGGGATCAAGTGATACGTGAACCGGATTTAATCGTTTGATCGGCTCTTTGACTGTGCAACCAGAACATTAGCGTTATACGTGCCATTTCGTTCCTTTCTCACCAGCCTGTGAATAAACACCCAAGAAAATGAGCCACACGATGACTCGGAAGATGTTCTGATACCTGCATACCCGCTGAGGTTGGATACAAAAAAATCGTGAAAGCCCACTTACCGAGGCACCGACATGCGCGAGGGGTCGATATTACTCCAGACATCTCCACGCTGAGACTTGTGGTACGGTATGTCTAGTGAGGTGTCAAAAGAAGAAAGGATGTTACAACGGCTGGCTCACATTGAATATTATCGTTTTCATCAATAGATTGGATCAGAACACCATTCCAGAGCGAAGTCACAACTGTAGGATGTATTAGCTTCCACCTCGCCATCGCCCGAGACACTAACCGTTTTGAACTTCACTGGAAGATAAAAAGATCGTGCTGAAAATGAAAATGATCAATGAGCTTGAGAATCAGAAGTGGGATACACACCAGTGATTGTCAATAGCAACTTCAAGGGTACTGGAGGCCTCGCTGATGTCCCCGTCGCTTTCCCTATAACTGTATCGGTTGGTGATGGTTGGGATGGCTCTGTCCGATGGCATCTGGTGTACAATTCTGCGCGCAAGCACCTCGCAAGCGACAGCTTGAATAAATCTTGACAAGCTGTTCCCAAGTATGTTGATTGGAACACGTACCACGACCAAGGTTTTCAGTGTAGTCGGCAGGGTTGCGCCGTGCCTCCCGAAGAAACTCTGATTGTGCTCGGAGGAGGCAGTAAGGCAGCTAATATATATATATAAAATAAAATAAATCATTCACGAGTTCCGGGAGTTGGAGATGTACCCACCGCATCCCCAAAATCGCCGGCAGCTTCCATGTAGGACGACATCACCAGTGGCGTGATGATTCTGCTTGTAGGATTATTGAGAGTCTTCACGTCGACTTCAAGAGGGAGAAGTCTCAGCGTTAACGCGCGTAAACGGTTGATGAGCTCTACAACATCATTTGTATTATATTCCTGGAGACAGCGGTAGATATGTCGAGTCCAACGCACTTGTAAGGGTATCTGGGGATGGTTTCTTCCACTCGGGAGACAACATTAGAGCCTGTTCGCCCTCCGTGTCTTGATCACTAAACATCTTTGTTGTCGTTCCAGTGTCCTCTGAACTTGCGTGTTGCGAACAAGGTTGAGCGCAGAAGCGAGTCGCGCGCCCCTCAAAATTTCCGGACCCCTTACATTTCCGGTTGTCGCCCGCGGCTGTGGCTGTGAACAACTCTCAACTGCGAACCATGCCAGTCAGTACAACGATCCTAGTTGACCATATCAATGGAGACGATAACACTCGTTTGTTCGCGTGTAGGCTTATCATTCATCCCTGAATGAGGTCGAGGACGCTCGACAGGTTGGCAACATATCCATCCTACCTATCAGGACCAAAATTCGTGGTCCGGCACCTGTTGGTACGCGTCGACGACTACACCCCCAATTCCAACTGAGACGCGTTTTTAGCTGATCCAGAACAGGCCGATATCATTGACGAAACATTGGATCTTTTTCGAGCAAATTCTCTTTTCCGCAACTTCGAGATCAAGGGGCCTGCGGATCGCCTGCTCATCGTGCTCATCCTCTTTGTGTCTGACTGTCTGGCCAAGATCGGTACCGCCAAAACTGTTCCAACACAGATCGAGGCCTCCAAGATGCTGAATACTCTTTCTGTGGACAACTTCCCAATCCCCGGTGATGCCAATTTTGCGTTGAATGCTCACTACGCCGGCCCAGGAAATCGGGCAGACGCAGGTGCGAGACATCAATCTACGTGCCTTCCCCTCACTAACAACTCAACTAGAATATCTTCGCACCTACTTGACACAGGTCCGTCAGGAACTAGCTGCTCGACTAGTGGAACGGTTGTATGCAGATGGCAGCGGGAAGCCGAGCAAGTGGTGGATGGCCTTCCAGAAGAGACGATTCATGAACCGTAGCTTGGGTTCATGAAATGCAGTGAACCCACAAACATCGAGCCTGCCTCTGTATACTTTCAGTACTCCACCCTATACTAGTGTTTTTTCCTCTCGTTGGGATTCTTCTTACCATAGCCAATCTGTGGCATGCCATCTTTGCCTCCTGATCTCCTCTTTGTCGAGCCGCCAAGTATCCCTGGTATCCAGTCTGGATCTGACCAGCTCCCCACTGCAACACCGCCTTCTCCACCTCTATCCACGAGACCCTTGAGCATTCGCTGCTCATCGCGTTCTCTTTTGCCATCCGCCCGTTTCTTGGCTCGCATATATTCCAGCTGATCTTCGCGAAGAATCAGGCCTTCACCTGGCCCTGTCTTGGCGGACCCTGGCCGAGGAGCGGGTATCGAGTATTTCGTTCCACGTAACTTGTATTGAAAGTTCTTTTTGAGATGCAGCTCCATAACAGGCGCGTCTGCAGCAGCGTTGGGAGAGGAGAGTGTCACCGATGCTCTCATCAGCGTCGGATTTCCGCAAGAAGGACAAAACTGCTTTGAATTGTCCTTGCATATTCTAATGGAAATCAACAACGGGTTCCAAATGCAGGAGAACCGTGCTCACTTAAAGCAAGCATGACACCTAAGCACCCAGGTTTTCACCTTTTGTATTCGTTTGCCTTCTGTACCAACCAATGTCAGTCCCATTTGAAGCAGGACGTTCTGCATGGCAAAGTCTGCAGTCATACATCCAGCCAAAACTGTTTCTTCATCAACCACTCGTCGCCGCTTCTTTAGATCACCGTCCGACGAAGGAAGGAGTTCAAGAGCGCGGGACTTGTGCAAAGCAACATTATCAGGAGTTATCCACTCCTCCGATCCGTCATCTTCATCAGTTGAAGGATCGTCGTAAAGCGGCGCTTCTGGCGTCGATTTTGCAGCAGAATCACCGCCAAGTCCAGAAGGCCGTGTTTCCAAGTTACGAGGTTCATTCTCAGGAAGTGGACTATCTGGTCGACTTGCTATTGTTAGATCCTTTGTCGCACGGCTGAGATCGTCGATATCCTCTTCCTCAACAGCCTGTGGGCCTGACGGTGACTGCGATAAATTTATCGGTTCCGTGTTCGGGTATGGTGCTGCGGGAATATTCTGCGTATCACCTGCGGTAGCTGTCTCTGTGGTAGATTGTGGTACCTCTCCATTTCCGGTGTCGTTTGACTGGATCTATGAACTATGGTGAGTACGTTTCCCAAACACGTTGAAAGGGCCAGCTTACCGCTTTCTTTTGCTTTTCTAAAAGTGCATTCTCTTCGAGTTGCAAAGTATGGGTCAGGGCGAGGACGCATATATCGGCGTGGGACAGGACAGCGTAGTCACCGGTTTTTTTCGCAAACTGTATCACTGTCGGCCCGGTGAGCAGGACAAGAACAAGCACGGGACCTGGTGAGTACCTCGAGTGAGTGAACCAGGATCAGGATTCCGGATGCTGACTCGGACACCCGTGGAGAGCCCCAGCTGCTCAAAATGTTCCCGGGCCCGTTTATCTTTGAGCTCGTCCAACACCTGCGGGACGGTGAGGTAAGTGTCCGCCAAATCCCGCAGCGGAGATAGAGAAAGAAGAGGGCCAGAATCCAAGACCAGATTTTTACAGCGTTGTGACATGGTGTTGGTAGATGTGCAAGTCGTGTTCTCAGGTCGGGATCTAATCTGGCCTCCAGATAGGCGTGGGAAATTCCATCTTCACGCGTGTACTTAAACGTGAAAGAGAGACACAGGGATATCGCAGTGATCATGGCACCCAATCAGTAAGTCATCGATCACATCCACCCACATTCGCTCATCAGATCTCCAGATACCGCATCGTCGTTCTCCCCGGCGACGGGATCGGTAGGACCTCCCCTCCAGTGCTGGCTCATGCTAACGATCGTACTCTTCAAGGTCCCAGTGTAGTCGCGCAAGCCACGCGAGTATTGGAGCTTATCTCAGAGACATCGTCCACGACGAAACTCACCCTCGAGTCCCACGACTTTGGGGGTTGTGCCATCGACAAGCATGGCGAGCCTCTGCCTCCTTCAACTCTCAAGGCTTGCCAGGAGGCAGACGCCATACTCATGGGTGAGCATGACATATGGCGATGGTCGTGGAACTCACCACCCCTTAGGTTCGGTTGGTGGGCCAAAGTGGGGCCCGGAGACCAAGGTTCGCCCGGAGCAGGGCCTGCTTGGAATCCGCAAAGCACTTGGTTTATATGCCAACGTCCGACCTGCCAACTTTGCATCCGACTCCCTGCTCTCTTACTCCCCTTTGAAGCCAGAGATCGCCAAGGGTACCGACATGATCGTCATCCGCGAACTCATCGGCGGTCTCTACTTTGGCCCTCGCCAAGAGCAGGGTGATGGGGACACGGCGTACGACACGATGGTGTACAGTGTTCCAGAGGTACAGAGGATTACACGCGTCGCAGCACAGATTGCATTGGCTGCAAACCCACCCCTCCCTATCCACTCGATCGACAAAGCCAACGTCCTCGCGAGCTCGAGACTTTGGAGGAAAGTCGTGACCGAGACTTTGGAGAACGAATACCCTCAACTGACCGTCGATCATTACTTGGTTGACACTGCCGCCATGCTCATCGTGGCCAACCCCAAGAAACTGAACGGGGTCATTCTCACCGAAAACATGTTCGGTGACATGTGCGTACCTTGCACGCGCCATTCCCTACGCTCCCCTGACAATTCTTGTCCCTAGTCTTTCGGATGAAACTAGTGTCATACCTGGTTCTCTCGGCCTGCTGCCTTCTGCATCCCTTGCAGGAGCGCCAGCGTCGCCTTTAGATCCATCATTCAAGCCCACATCGGGCATTTATGAACCGATCCATGGTTCCGCGCCAGACATTGCCGGAAAGGGAATTGCCAACCCTGTTGGAACCATCCTCAGCGCTGCAATGCTACTGCGGTACTCCCTTGGGCTTGAGAAAGAAGCTCAGGCTGTAGAAGCTGCTGTCCGCAACGTTCTCGATGACGATAGCATCGGCGGTTATGGCACGAGAACAGCCGACTTGGGTGGCAAAGCTACTACCGTTGAACTTGGTGACAGAGTAATTGAAGCACTGAAAAAATTGCTTTGAGTACTGCGTTGTACTGAAGCACAAATGTACGATGCTGTTGTAGATACCGCCACATCAGTGAAAATCTTCTGTATGACTTACTTAAGTTGAATGGGAGTCAGTTTACACAAGCAAATAGCTTCGCGTCCGAAAGTCACCGAATCCTGAATGCATGTTTGCCACTCCGCCCAGGCAATGACCGCAGTTGTGCTTCGTACGTCGTTGCTGGCTAATGGACATCTAGTTCACACTAGCGGCGCAACCGCGTTAGTGTACTTTGCATTAACTTTGCAGGGTAGCAATGCATTCCCTTGAATTAGTACTGAAAAGTTATGCGTATGTCCCTTTTCATTGGGAACATCTCAGGGTCCTTCAGCCGGTAAATCATAAAAATGCTAGCTTCTCTTCACCATCGCTTCTTCGTCCCTCGCTGGGGTCCGACTCGGTTCAAGTGCACCCTTCTTCACCCCCTCTTTGTATGTCGATCATTCCCGAATCATTCCTCGAGTCCGTCTGGGTGCGGAGGTAAGTCGCTGCTGCCTGGTGTCGGTGACTGCCTCCAGTTCTGGGGCGAATGGATCTTGTGACACATTGCAGGAATATGCCAGGTCTTGCTAGCTACGTATGTACGCCTTGTGTATCATGTCTTGACCTTGGACGCATCTAGATTCGAAGTAATGGCGCTTTATTATCAATCGGCGCGGGGAATCTTCTTCTCCAAACTTTTATCCACGTCGTGGAGGAACGATTCCCAACGGGTGAGTCATGATATTTCCTCCATGTCCTACGGGTAGTTATGTGAGATGTCAATCTGTTTTCAAACTTCATTGTACTGTCCTCTGACTCGTGCATCCGATTTGTTCACCATCCTCTTACCCCTTAACATTCCGTCCAGCCGTAGATAAAGATTACCTCCATTCTTACCTTCGCCGCCATATACTGTCCAGCCTCGAAAAGAGGGAGGTTTCGATATCCCAGCTCAAGGGGGGTGACATATGGTCAAAGGATACCGAGGAAAATTTCGTGCTGACCGACATGAATAACACATTGAATGCGTGGCGGAGCGAGGAAGCACTGGAGCATTGGAAGCGTAAGTGTACTCCTGCTGTGCGTTCGCATATGTGAACTCATGTTTGAGGCTTATGTACAGTATTTTGTTCGCATTGCTGAATGAATTCGATCGCTATATGAGTGAAGTGGCCGACCGCAAGAGAAGAAAATATATTAGTGGCTCCAAGAACTACGAGGATTGGCTGAGTAGCCGCAACAGGGCAAACTATTAATTACGTCCGATTCTTGACGATAATTGAGCTGAGGGCTGTGAGGTGCTTGATACTATTTGGTTTTGTGACACGAACGTACACACTGTTCTTCACTTCTCCTATCACGAGAACAGACTTTCGGGTCTTGTGATATGGCTGGCTTGAATCGCTCGCTTACTCTCCCCAGACGCTTGCCTGTGCGGTCTTTGTCAAGAAAAGGATATAGTACTCTCGCAGAGGTCTGTATCTGCAACACTTTCCCAGACGAATCTCACCCCGCGCTCAGGACGTACGTTCCGACTCTACGTTCCGTATTCCAATAATCGACTTCTCTGCATTCCGTGCTACCGCCGCGCTTTCAGAGAAGCGTCGCGTTTCTGACGACATCGTGAATGGCTTCAAAGAGGTTGGCTTTGTGTACTTGTGTGGTCATGGTATACCTGGAGACGTGATCGACAACGTGTATAAAAAGGTAAGACCCTAGCAAGAAAATTCACCTGCCATCGTACGATCAACGGTACATTCCGTAGAGTGCAGCCTTCTTTAGTCTACCCCAAGAAACCAAGGTGAGAGCTCTGAGCTCAGTATCTGGATGATATCGCTCAGAGGCGGATGCAGGACCAAGTTGCGTGGGACGACCCTCGTGCCAACCGAGGTTATGTCAAAATAGGCCGGGAACGCGTCACACAGTCTTCCGATGCGGCCGAGATAGCTGCTCTGCGCGCCAAGGCTCCAGACACGAAAGAAACGATGGAAATCGGTCGTGACTGGGATCCCACCTGGAAGAACAAGTGGCCAAGGGAAGCCGACTCCCCAGGGTTTAAACAAACCATGCTTCAATTCTTCCAGGCAAGTCATCGCGTGTTTCTGTACAGGGACTGTGCTTTACGATTTTGAAAGACGTGTCATGAGTTGCATGTTGCCGTGATGCGATCTATCGCGTTGGGGCTGGATCTTCACGAGTCGTTCTTCGACCGAAAGATAGATCAACAGTACCACAACTTGAGACTCCTCTCGTACCCTTCCATTCGCACCAAACTACTCTCACAAGACGGTCAAGCAAGAGCAGGCGCGCATTCAGGCATGCTCACAGCCT
>JBBPQN010000338.1:0-17803 GCA_038092575.1 Boletus subluridellus | reverse complement strand
ACTCGACGCTAGTCACGGTGGGACTAGTCGTACTTAGAACCTTCCACAAGACGGAAGCTTGGTATTAGGAACTTGACACACGTTGGTGTCATTTGTTACAAGGTTGTAACAGATCGATTCCATCAACACCGTGAAGTGTTTCGGCCCAATGTCATGACGTCGTTCAATCTCCCTCGACAACACTCCATGAAACATTACCCGGACATGATACAACTTTTTGGTGCACCAAATTGTTTATGCTCCTCTATCACTGAATTGAAACACATTAAAGCTGTTAAGCAGCCCTATCATCATTCCAACCACCATAATGCACTCAGTCAAATGCTCCTCATGACCCAATGCCTAGATAAATTAGCTGCATGCCATGCCGATTTCAAAAAGCATGGGATGCTTTCGGGCACTTGTATATCAGATGCATTGAAGAATGGCAGAGTTGACAGCAATGCCAACGACAGCACAGTCAAACCTGATGCTCAGAGATCTACGCAATCCCTTGTGGATGGAGTCAAGGGTAGGGAGGATGGCGAGGTGGTCGATATCCCGATGAGTATCGAAGCTCATGTCATACTCGCCTGCATACCTCGTAAGTAAGGTGTTATTAACTAAAATATTTACTAATGCTTTGACGACACAGAATGAAAGTGAGCATGTACAGTCTCGGAGCTTTGGAATGAGCTTGGAATACCATGGCTCCAAGAGCTGATCCAATGGTTCTGCACCACATGATGAATCCAGACAACCCCCATGACTTGGAAGACATACCGCTGGCAGAATGTGCATGGTATGATGGCAAAGTGAAAGTCTTCAATTCTGCAAACACAACCTTCTATGCACCAAGCGACATTAGTGGAATTTATGGGATGAAACATGAAATCATCTGCTATTGCCCTTCATGGAGGAACAGGCCAGCATGGTGAGATTGTGCTTTCATGACCACAGATCTGACCCTTCCTGGCATGTGGGGGCTCAATGTTGTCTGCATTCTTGCATTTTTCTCATTCATTCATTTGAGAACTTATTACCCTTGTGCTGTTGCCTGCTGGTTTGTTCGTGGGGATGAGCCTGATGAGGACACTGGCATGTGGATAGTTCGTCCTGCCTTCAATTCACACCATCAGCCTGATATCTCCCTCATACATCTGAACACTGTTACGGTTGGTGACACCCCACCATCTTTTTCCCCTACCATTCCATTAGACTACCTGGGGTCATCCCTCTGGGACGATATCATCGCTTTCCTACAGGAGTATGCAGTGTCGGACACTGCCTTCAAGGACAGCCTCCTTGATCTGCTCCCTCCTGACACCGCCTTCCTTTGATCCTATTCCTCCCATTCCAATTCTTTCCAATCCATATTGATCCTATTTATGTTCTAATTCCTCCCGAGGACACTGCCCTCTTCTGTCACGTGCTTCTTATATGCGACGCATTTCTTACCTCATACTCATGATAGTGCCTCCCCTCACATTATATTCAGACTCCGACTCACCTGCCCTAAACTGACTCCAGGCAGTATATATATTCACGCTCTGCCTGTATTGCTTCTTTAACTTGAACCTCACACAATCTACTGTGTATCTTGGAGTTCACCACTGGCTCACTTCTCTCGCCAGCTCTCCCACTTCCTCTTTCGCTTCACTATCATCTCTCTCATGAGGGCAATCTTCAGTCAATCAACATAAGGACATTGATCTTCATCTGACTCAGAGCCAGAGCAGACTCGATGAACTCCAACTACACGTTGGTGTTCCATTGTTACGTTGGTTGTAACAAAAGGTTCAAGTTTCTACTCGTTGGAGCTACTTAGCCCAACCTCCCCCCATTGGACGCTGCTGGACGCAGCCACATAGGTCAACACGAGGCGTATCAATCTTACACAACTTCTCTCAGGAGAACCTGAGGATGATGAAGAACATCGTATATCTCCACCCCATCCCCCTGCCCAGTCTTCTGCCTTCTCTCCCCTCCCTACTCCAGAATCTCGACGAGTGTCTGGGTCTTCACAAAGTAACCCTATCACGAGTCACCCTCCCCCACCTGGGAGGAACTCCCCTGCCCTCTCTGAATCATCATCTATTGGTTCACACCCTCCCACCAGTCTCACTCAGTACTCTATTCCCGAAGAGGAAACTGTAGGCTCAGAAGGAGGAACCTATGAGAGGATCATTCTCACCGGAGTGGACACCAAGGCTTATCTTGCAGCCAATCCAAGACCTCCCCCTATCCCTGAACTGGACCCAGACTTGTTATGATATACTATATTTTCAAACTTTTTAACTTAGCACATTCGCACACTTACCTTACATCCTTCAGACTTCAAAGTCATGTGATGTGCACATGACCGTGGGAAACTACACATGACCTATGGTCTAGACAAACACATTGCACACACGCCTTATTAATTTCTGCTCTTTCTTTCCCATCATCAACTTCTCTCTCTCACAATACCTTCCTTCATCTACCTATAACTAGTAATTGTTCCCATGGACCCTATGGTCCATGTGCCAACCTGTAACATATATAAAGTAGCTGTACTTGACTGGACTCACCAGTCTAATCCATTTGTTCACTGCGACCTATGTCCTTGCAGCTGAATTAAGGAAGACATGCCTTGCCTCTTCTCTATAATCTCCTCTGTTCTTACTTTGTTGGTTTGGTGTAGCCTTGTTGAGTCCCCACCAGTGTTTATTCAAGACTTCTCATAACAGGACTACCCTATAGGAGACAAAGAAGATGACAACGAAGACATGACAAAGGATGTCAAAGCAGCCCTCCCTGAGGACTTCACTGGAGAAGGAAAGGATGCCAACAGGTGGCTCCTAGGAATGGATGGATACTTCTCCCTCCACCCAGACCTATCGGACAGGGCAAAGGCCCTTATATTTTTAAACTGCATGCCTAATGGAAGAGGCAAAGCGTTTGCAGAAGCCTGGCTGATCAAACTCGCAGATCAGACCATCCCACATGAAGACAAAGACTATGCCCACATGAAAGAAGCCTTCACCACCACATTCTTCTCCTATGATGCCACATCACACACATGAGTAGAGCTTGCTTCCTTACGACAAGACTACAAGGACGGCTTTGACAAGTACCTCACAGAGTTCATGGTCCTTGCTACCCAAGCAGGGATCAAAGAGAAGGCAGCCTTACAAGAATGGTTCCTTCGAGGACTCAACAAGAAAGTTGCCAAACAGCTATCGCTCTGCAACATCCTCAAAACTGCTGAAAAGATAGAGAATGTCTATAACAAAGCAGCGGAGATAGAAAGTGGCCTAGCACGGATCAGGGATATGGAACGAATCCCTTGACCACCACCACCTAGAAGGACAGGGCATCAGCATCACCATGATCCCAATGCCATGGATGTGGACTGCCTCACACTCTCCCCCAAAGAAAGAGCTCGCTGCTACAGGGATGGGTTATGCTTCATCTGCAAGAAGAAAGGATGCTCCTCTCAAAAGCATTCACAACCTCCTAGGACAGAAGTCAGGACTCGTACAGTGACGAGTACCTTGCCAAAGAAAGACCCATTGGAGTCTTATATCAAGAGTCTGGAGACTCACTCAGACAAGGACAGGATCCTTCGTGCCCTCAAAGCTGCCTTTGAAAAGAATAGAGACGAGAAAGGGGAACTTCTCCCAGAAGCTGAAGAAGCATGGGGAGAAGAGGATATTAACGCTATTGAACTAGGGGAAGCTCCAGCTCAAACAATGCCCACTTCGCATTTTTAGGAGGAGGGATGGACCAATGTCATCTCCTTCCATCATGATTGCGCCTGTATTTATTTCTGGATCCAAGAGTAATTCTATTCGAATTCCCATCTCAATCCAGAATAAACGCGCAACAAAAATTGTTGGCCTAAATGTGTTAATCGACAGCAGAGCAACTGGATGTTTTCTCTCTCAGCACGTGGTCAAGAGAGACAAGATCCCCTTGATCCCTCTTCCCCACCCAATCAAAGCTTGGAATGTAGGTGGATTGTTAAACCAAGCCAGAGACATCACCCACAAGATTGCCACCATACTCAACATGGACAGAGTACTGGAAGAGCGGAACTTCTTTATCCTAAACTGTGGAAAGGATGACTTGATACTAGGACTGCCCTGGCTACGGGCAGTAAATCTGACCATCAACTGGTCAACAGAACAAGTAACTATTGACCCTGGGTGGTACAAGGAATGACACTTCAACCACCCCAAAGCACTCTTCCAGAGATACTTGTTGAAGTATCTGGACGCCGAAGAAGACACTAGGACTGAGAAGGATTTAAGAATGTCCTTCCATCAGAAGAAACCACTGCACAGAGCCTGCATACTGTGTATGCAACACAGCTCAAAAGTACCAGATTTCCTCGTAAGGAAAACAACATTGTCCACTACCCTTGCACAGAGAGAGGGAATTGCCAAAGTGGAACTCCCCACCCCATATAAAGACTTTGAAGATGTCTTCGAAAAGAAGGATTCCACCAAACTGCCACCATCCAGACCGTATGACCATGCCATCGACTTACGGGACACCTTTATACCCTGATGAGCAAAGACGTATCCACTGTCCCCTCCAGAGCAACTTGCATGCAAGGAGTTCATCAATGAACACCTAGCATCTGGGAAGATTACACCATCAAAATCTCCCCAGGCTTCCCAGTTCTTCTTCATACAAAAGAAAGATGGAAAGCTATGACCTTGCCAGGACTACAGATACCTGAATATGCATACTATCAAGAATGCATATCCACTCCCACTCATTACCAATCTAGTAGATCGGGTACAAGGATCTTCCATCTTCACAAAGTTCAATGTACAATGGGGATATAATAACATCCTTATCAAGCCTGAGGACAGATGGAAAGCAGCCTTCATCACTCCCTTCAGTCTCTATGAATCCACTGTCATGTTCTTTGGGATGTGCAACTCCCCAGCCACCTTCCAGGTCTTCATGGACGACCTGTTTGGGGACTACATCGCTGAAGGGTGGTTAATCATTTATATGGACAACCTCCTTATTCATTCTTCCGACCCCATCCTCCACGAGAAACGGACGAAGAAGGTACTCCAGAGATTCAGAGAACATGAAATGTTCCTGAAACTGGAGAAATGTACCTTCACGGCATCAGAGGTGGACTATCTGGGGCTCGTCATCAATAAAGACAGAGTCAAGATGGACCCCACTAAACTATGGGCAATTGAGGAATGACCCTAACCCAGCAACACTCAAGAAATACACTCCTTCCTAGGGTTCTGCAATTTTTATAGGAAATTCATCCCTTCCTTCTCAGACATCGCACGCCCCCTCCTCGATTTAACCAAGAAAGGCGCCCCCTGGAACTGGACTCTGTCCCAAGAAAAGTCCTTCCTCTGTCTACAGAAAGCCTTCACTGTAAGACTGGTGCTGGCTTTCCCAGACACCTCAAAGCCATTCACCCTGATGACCGATGCCTCCTTGACTGCCTCCGGAGCAGTACTCATGCAAGAAGACGCCAATGGAGAACTACGCCCATGTGGCTACCTCTCCCAGACTTTCTCTCCCGCTGAGAGAAATTATGACATCTTTGACTGGGAACTCCTTGCTGTCATCCGTGGACTCGAGGATTGGAGACAGTATCTCCTAGGATCCCCACACCCCATGAAGGTTCTCACCGACCACAAGAACCTTACCTATTTCAAGGAACCCCAGAAATTATCCAGATGACAAGCCAGATGGCTTTTGTTCCTCCAGGACTTTGACTTGGATTATGTGGCCTTGCCAGGAAGCAAAATGGCCCCAGCCGATGCCCTCTCCAGACAACATGAGGTAGACACCTCAAAGGACAATGAGGATGTCCAAATGCTTCCCTCAAACACTTTTGTTCAGGCTATTGATGTAGCCCTTGCAGACAAAATATGGGACTCATCCTCCACTGACCCCTTAGTCCTGGATGCTCTCCACAAGATGGAAACAGAGGAACCACTCTTCAAATGGTCTCACCCGATGGACTGGACTTTCTCTGATGGCTATCTCTACCACAAGGACCGCCTATATGTCCCGGAGCCTGCCTGACACAACCTTGTGGTTGCTGCCCACTCTTCCCCTTTGGGTGGCCACAGTGGCCATCTCCGCACTACTGCCCTCCTTTCCCAGGACTACTGGTGGCCAGGACTTTCCTCCTACGTTCAGAGGTTTGTTGCTGGATGTGTGGTATGCCAGTCGAGCAAAGTGCTCACCCACCCCACAATTCCCCCCCTTGTCCCCCTCCCTGTGGCAACTTCTCACCCCTTTTCCTATGACTCAGTGGACTTGATCACTGACCTTCCCCCAGTCAACGGGTTCAACTCTGTCATGGTCATGGTCGACCATGGGCTTAGTAAGGGGGTAATTGTTACTCCTTGTGCCAAAACCATTGATGCCGCTGGAATTGCCCAGTTATTTTTCTCCAAAGTGTTCAGCTGCTTTGGATTCCACAACAAATTGATCTCTGATCATGGACCCCAATTTGCATCTGCCTTTGCCCGGGAGCTCGCCCGCCTCCTGGAATATGATGTATCACTCTCCACGGCATACCACCCTCAATTGGATGGAGAAACCGAATGATACAATCAGGAACTAGAAATGTTCCTTCACATCTTTTGTGCCAACTCCCCACAAGCATGGCTAGAAATGCTCCCCATGGCCAAATACACTCACAACTCGGCCGTACATTCCATAACTGGCAAAACCCCCTTCTCATTATTAATGGGATATGAACCATGAGCCTACCCCCCCCTGGGAAAGACTTTCCTACCTGCTCTCAAATCCAGACTTGACTCCATTTCCCAAGCTCGTAAAGAAGCAGAGGCCACTCATGAATTAGCCCAACAACACATGAAGGAGCGATGGAAGTCCTCCTTCAAACCTTGGAAAGTAGGAGATCAAGTGTGGCTTGAGACGAAGAACCTTCATCTCCAAACCCTCTCAAAGAAACTCTCTCCCTGATGAACTGGACCCTTTTGGGTGTCCAAAGTCATCACACTAGTAGCCTATCAACTGGAACTTCCTTCACAATGGAAGATCCACAACATCTTCCACGCCTCCCTCTTGACTTCCTATTGGGAAACCCCGGAACATGGTCCCAACTTCACCCGACCTCCACCAGATCTTCTCAGAGGCAAGGAAGAATACAAAGTAGAGGCTATTATTAACCATCAGGGAAACTCAGACAAAAGGCTGTACCTTGTGCACTGGAAAGGCTATTCAGCTACTGAATGAACATGGGAACCCACCTGCAACTTAGAAAATGCCAAGACCATCCTAATGGAGTATAAAAAGAAGAGCGGACTCTGAATCCCTCTCTCTTAAGAACCCCCATGTTGTTTCCTTTCCTCCCCTCTGTCCCCCTCTCTACCTGTATCCACCGCCTCCCTGCCTCTGCTCGTCGTCTCATCTATGTTGCCCTCCTTGAGAATCGAGAAGTGTCGGTCGCTCTTGAGAGACTACTGCTCTGCTCATGCAATGACACCCTCATCCATCTCCTCCGCCTCTACAGGCAATATACCACCATTCAATCCCTTCTCCCCTGGGCCACCTGGGACATGACAAGCTCCCATGTTGGCGCCAAACACTCCTACACTGGGCAGACATCCAATGTCTCGCCACTGGCCTTCATTGAACAAGCTGTACTCAAGATCAGGAACATCATGCTCGACACATTCCACATCAAGTGCCTCCACTACTGTATCCCCATACTTCCCCTTGCCACCATCTCGTTGTTCCTTCACCCTGTCATCTTTTCCCTTCTGGAAGAAGAGAGACAAGCATACTTTAACAATGACCCCCTTCCTCCCGATGCTGACATCTTTGACAGAGCAGCTCACTCCTCCCCGTCCACCTCTCCCAGCAATGTCAGGGGAAGCCAGGGCGCTCAACGACCTCATCTCAAGCTTAGAAGCCAAGTTGATGTCAGAATCCTCGTTGACCCAAGAAATGATGACCCCTCCTCTGAGTCCACCATTGTCCCCACTCGCCCTGCCACCCCCATACCCATTACCCCTCCCACAGACCCTAGGTCCCCTCGTTCCCTCAGAAGGCATCACTGTAGAATCCTTGTCTCTACTGGACTGCCTTGCCAGACAGCCAATAACCTTCCCACCACTTTGGGAGACGTATCAGCAGCTGTCAAGGTTGGTCCCAGCAACCTTTTCAATGGACCTGGGGGAAACTCGACCCCCACTTGACTCAATCCTGGTTAAGCAACTACAGCTGACCAGCATTGTCACCCACCCCAGCTGGATCCCATTTCTAGTGCTTCCTCCTCCACCATGTGTAACCCACCCATGGTCCCTACTCGCTGCTACCACTGTAGCTCCTTCAGACACTATCGCCCCTACTGTCCCCATTACAGATGCCCCTTCTGCTGCATCCTTGTCCCAGAACATAAGCAGGCTGACTGTCCTCGCTGACATTGCAACTACTGTGATGAGCTCGGACACCTCGCGGAGCAATGCCCCCTCCATGACCTCTCAGCCATCAATTGGGACCTCACAAACTACAAGGAAAACAAAGGAGACCACAACTGAGGAACTGTCTGAGATGGAACTTCAGACATATGCAGAGGGTAATGTTATGGTTGGTGACACCCCCCCATCTTTTTCCCCTACCATTCCGTTAGACTACCCGGGGTCGTCCCTCTGAGATGATATCATCGCTTCCCTACAGGAGTATGCAGTGTCAGACCCTGCCTTCAAGGATAGCCTCCTTGATCCGCTCCCTCCCAACACCACCTTCCTTTGATCCTATTCCTCCCATTCCGATTCTTCCCGATCCGTATTGATCCTATTTATGTTCCAATTCCTCCCAAGGACACTGCCCTCTTCTGTCATGTGCTTCTTATACATGACACATTTCTTACCTCATACTCACGATAGTGCCTCCCCTCACATTATATTCAGACTCTGACTCACCTGCCCTAAACTGACTCCAGGCAGTATATATATTTGCACTCTGCCTGTATTGCTTCTTTAACTTGAACCTCACACAATCTACTGTGTATCTTGGAGTTCACCACTGGCTCGCTTCTCTCGCCAGCTCTCCCACTTCCTCTTTCACTTCACTATTGTCTCTCTCATGAGGGCGATCTTCAGTCAATCAACATAAGGACGTTGATCTTCGTTTGACTCAGAGCCAGAGCAGACTTGACAAACTCCAACTACGCGTTGGTGTTCCATTGTTACATCAGTTGTAACAGACACAATGTACCATGCAGCCCACCTTATTCCTACATATGGTGGTTGAGAAGTCCCGGTCAACCTTCAACCCGATCAGTCATATGACACTTTCCATGCATGTTATGTCAACAAATATGCCGACCACCATGCTTTTGAGATCGCGTCATGACTCCCCCTCATCTACCCAATGTGTGCGCTGTGCACTGGTTCAACCCACCACACATTCATCTTCAACTCACCCATTCACCCAGTGGTCTCAGGCTTTCATACATCAAATATCCCCTCTCCCTCATCACTCCCTCGTATACCTCATTTCATACATCATGCTGCACACCCACTTCTCCACATTTTCACACGCACAGGGCACTATTGGCGATGGCAACACTTAAATCACCTTTGATGCAGCCCATTTCGAGTAGGCAAAATCCATTTTACAACCGTGAGCAGACATCAAAGCTATGTGCCTACTTTATTGCTTACCTGTTTGCCTGCCCTGAGTACCCCCTGTCATCATCGAATTCCAGTCAAACTACCCCATTTCATAGCATATGCATTGCACAGATCAAACTTCATCCCTCCGTGACATTTGCAGCCCTCATCCTCCTGCAGTGACTCAAGGCCCAGTTTCCAACTGCTCAGGAATCTTTGGGTCATTTCACTCAGCACCAGTGGTCTTGGGCCTTCATAAATTAACCCATGCTTAAATCGCCTTCAGCACAGCCAATTTCGAGTAGGCAAAATCCATTTTATGACTGCAAGCAGACGTCAAAGCTATGTGCCCACTTTATTGCTTACCTGTTTGCCTCCCCCAAGTACCCCCTGTTGTCATTGAATTCCAGTCAAACTACCCCATTTCATAGCGTATGCATTGCACAGATCAAACTTCATCCCTCCGTGATGTTTGCAGCCCTCGTCCTCCTGCAGTGACTTGAGGCCCGGTTTCCAACTGCTCAGGAATCTTCAGGTCATTTCGCCCAGCACCACTGGTCTCAGGCCTTCGTAAATCAACCCCCCCCCTCCCTCATCATCCTTGACCTCAAGATGATCATGTGTGTCAATGGCGTCAGCTTCACATGGACATATTTGAACAGCCGTGTGGAGGTGTTCAACATGTCAAAGCTCTGCACCCACTTTATCACTCACCCAAGTACCTCCCGTTGTCATCGAATTCCACAGTCAAACTACCCCATTGCATAGCATATGCATTGTATGGATCAAACTTCCCCCTCCCTCATCACCCTTGATCTCAAGACGGTCGTGTGTGTCGATGGCATTGGCTTCATGTGGACATATTTGAATAGCTGCATGGAGGTGTTTGACATGTCAAAGCTCTGTGCCCACTTTATCACTCATATGTTTGCCTGACCCAAGTACCCCCTGTCGTCATTGGATTCCACAGTCAAACTACACCATTTCATAGTGTATGAGGAGCAAACTTCATCCCTCCATGACGTTTGTAGCCCTTGTCCTCCTGCAGCAACTCAGGGCCCGGTTTCCAACCACTCAGGAATCCTCGGATCATTTCGCCCACTGGCAATGGTCTTGGACCTTCATACATCAACCCCCCATCCTCATTGCCCTTGACCTCAAGGCAGTCATGTGTGTCGATGGCGTCGACTTCACACAGCCATATATCGTTGATGCACTGCTGCATACTAATTCAACCTGCCATTCATTCGTTTTAGACCTCATTTATAGTATAGTACTATACTAATTGCTTAATATTACTTATATACTGAACCTTGCTTGAACCACACTTGAACCAGTTGCAATGATGATGTGATGTCAAAAATAACTGCTTATATTACTTAACACTACTGACACTGCTTGGTTGCTTGGTGAGAATGATTAAGTGTGGTTAAGTGTGATTAAGTAATGTGTAGATTTCCTGATGCAGGATCATATAGCTCATGATCCTAACATCAATCTCCAAGATGTTGGTCATACTGTCATCCTCCCTTCCTCTCATTCAGGTAGTTCATGTCACATGCAACAACTATTACAGGACTGTTTGGCAATTTGTTGGGACTGTCAAAAGCCCAAGTTGTTTTTGACAATGACTGCAAATGCAAATTGGCCAGAAATCAAGAATAATCTTTTTGCAGGTTTGTTTGCTTCTCTCTTACTAACTCAAATATTATATATTGATTGACTGGCATTGTTTTTTTTAGGACAGAATGCTGTTGACTGTCCAGACTTGGTGGCATGTGTGTTCTATTAGAAGCAGCAGGCTTTGCTAAAAAAAGTGCAAAATGGTTATTTTGGTGCTGTTGCTGGCTTGGTCTACACCATCAAGTACCAAAGACATGGACTTCCTCACATGCATCTCTTGATTTTTTTGGAAGGCCAAGACAAGATTCACAATATACAGCAGATTGATGCACCTATCTTTGCACAAATCCCAGATCCTCAGCAGCATGCTCAACTTTTTGAAGCTGTACAAATTTATGCTTCATGGTCCATGCAGTCCACAATGCTGCTTAGATAGTATTCAAAAAAATGGTGTCACTTTCACCAACAAAGATATTGTTCCACATCCCAAAGAGCTGTTGGTAGAGTTTGAATGTCACATCAACTGTGAAGTCTGTGCTTCCATAAAATCTGTCAAATATGTCCACAAGTATATCTGTAGGGGTCTAGACTGTGCTGCATTACAGACACAGGAACATGATGAAGTTAAGGCATATTTGGATAGCTGCTATACATGTATTTCATCTGTTCAGTCTATCTGGCATCTTCTTGAATACTCAATGCATCTGGAATATCCCTCAGTCTATTGTCTACCTGTACATTTGGAGGATCAGCAGATCATTACCTTTCATAAGGATGATGTTCCACAAGAAGTAGTGGCACAGGTTGCTCAAAAGAACACTCAATAGATGGAATGGTTTATATAAAGCCAATGCAGACCCTAACTATATTGTTGCTGGAGCACACAATTATTTTTATCAGGACTTTCCAAAGAAGTTTGTTTGGAAACACATCAAGCTTGATCAAAACAGATGGGAGAGGAAGTGGGCACCATAGCAGCATCACAAAGCAATTGGTCACATGTACTCTGTACCTCCAATTGCAGAGGAACATTTCTATCTTCATCTGTTACTTACACCTGTTGAAGGTATGTTTCAACAGTTCACTTTGTCTGGCTTTGGCTATTTTTACTTTATACCTGCAACTTCCTATCAGGATTTGTTACTGTAAACAATGAGGTTAATGAGACCTTCAAGGAGACATGTCATGCAAGAGGTCTTCTGGATGATGATCAAGAATGGCTTCAGTGTTTGCAAGAGGCTGCTCTTATGTGAACTGGACAGGGATTGTGCAATCTTTTTGTTACCATGTTGTTGCATTGCAATCCAGTGGATCCTCATCAGTTGACTTGCCACTATCTCTGTGATAATCTCCAACATCATCTCATCAATCAACTCAATATCCCTGATTCTACTGAAGAGGTTGTATATGACTATGGTCTTTATCTCATTTATCTGGCACTTCACAAAAATGGCAAGAATCTTGAACAATTTCCAAACATGCCAATGATTCAAGAAAACAGGGCCATTAGGGAGGGAAACCAGCTTATTGCTGAACAGCTTGCCTATGATCATGAAGAGCTCCAACAGATAGTGAACCAGGGACTTCCTATTCTCAACCAAGAATAATGTTAGATCTATAATGAAGTTGTGCAGACTATCATGGAAAATGAAGGAAATGCACCATCCCATTTTGTACACAGTGCAGGAGACTGTGGAAAAACCTATCTATGCAACCTCATTGCTGCTACAGTATGTGCAGGAGGGAAGATTGTTCTATATGTAGCATTATCTGGCATTGCATCTCTCCTTCTTTCTAGTGGATGCACTGCACATTCCCATTTCAAGATTCCCATTCCCATTCATGAAGGCATTACTTGCAATACATATCAAAAAGAATCATGCCCACCATGAATTGCTTTGGTCATTTGGGATGAAGTACCAATGCAGAATTGTCATGCTATTGAATGTATAGATTGCATCTTGTGTGGCTTGCTAAATGTTGACTCTCCCTTTAGTGGAATTCTTGTTCTTTTTGGTGGAGATTTCCATCGAACTCTTCCAGTCATCACTCATAGGATCAGGGAGCAAATTATGGGAGCTACATTCTGCTGCTCTCACCTTTGGAAACATGTTCATCTTCACCATCTTCATGAAAACATGTGCCTTGATCAGAATGAGAAATGTGTACAGTTTGCAGATTGGCTTTTGGACATTGGAAGAGGACATGGTGTTAATACACAGAATGAGGTGGTGCTTCCTTATTATATACATTGTGGAAACAATATGAGGTCCCTTATTAATACCCTCTATCAAGATCTGCTTGATGCTACATGCAACCATCCATTGCCAGATGGATACTTCTTGGACCACACTATCCTTTCTGCAAAGAATATAGATGTCAATGAGATCAACTCTACCATTCTCTCTTCTTTACCTAGAGATCTTATCATACACACCAGTGCAGACTCTGTCACAGAAGCAGAGTATGACTACATCTCTGCTCAATTCTTGCATACCTTGAATCCATCTGGATTTCCCTTGCATAAGCTAGAACTCAAGGTTGGAGCACCTCTCATGCTGTTGTGGAACTTGGACCCATCCAATGGCCTATTTAATGGCACACAAATGGTATTGGTTAGCTCATCCAGACATGTACTGCAATGCTGTGTCCTTCAAAAGGAAAATGAGGGTGTTCAAGGAGGTGATGCCAATCTGGTGTTTATTCCACACATATCCTTGGATGCAGATGTGGAAGAGTTTCCTATTCCACTTTGACATCACCAATTTCCTGTCCAGCTAGCTTTCTCAATGACCATCAACAAATCACAAGGGCAAAGTGTAAAATATGTTGGATTGGATTTATGCACACCTATTTTCTCTCATGGACAGCTTTATGTAGCTCTATCCTGTTGTACCAACCCCAGACATGTCAAAGTGCTATTTCCTGCAAAACAGCCTTAGAATAACAACTTGAATACAAAGACAACCAATGTTGTATTTACTGAAGTACTTAGAGATATTTTGTGAATACCTTTGACTTTCAAAATATAATTCTGGTTCTACTAAAAAATATGAAGCATGCTCAGTGTGAACTAAATCCATGAAATCTAATCATCTAACAACAAAGCATAGGGGGGCAGCCCCCTTTTTATCCCCCCCATGGCAAAGCCATGGCAAGATTTTGGACCAAAGGCCCAAAATTGAGCCCATAGCTAAAAAATAGTATAAAACCTTGCTTTTCAAAGATAATATGAAGCCTTGCACCCCCCTTTTGGGTCAAAGGCCCCAATGCTAGCCTTGGCTAGTAATATATATTGTGCATACATCCATGAAAACATACACTGACACTGGACACTATGTTTCCACAACAAACATAGTTGTCAATTTGTGGGAATGAATTCAGTATACATATTTCCATACATAAATCAACAACCACATTCATCCAGTATCATAATCAATTGTTTCATAGGCAGACACTCATTGCAATATATAATTGTAGGAATGTTACCAATTCAAGAACATGTGCCCATGTCTCAGAATAGATAGTACATATATCCTATTACAGACATGATCAATGAAGATTATCTAGATCTCCATACTGTGCTAGTATATCAGTTACATATGCATCATCTGTGCATGGTCTTTGAACTGTTTGTGCACATTAGAACTATTTTCTTGTCTATATTACATCCTTTCCATCAGTATCTCCCCTCAACCCTCTTTCAACTCTATCCATGTTGCCTCCTCACCACTATACCTGAGGGCAATACTTGTTACAACTGCTGAGGAAAGAATGGTCAAAAGAAGACATAGTGGATTCTGATCCAGTCAAGTCAGTACAAAGTGCATAGTAGGTGTGTCTTGCATTCAAATATGCTTTTGTTTCACACAATTGAATTTATACTCCATCCAGATTGAAGTTCACTCTCTTGTGATTGTCAATACTGCAATTGAAGACAATATCAATGTTTGTTTTGAATTAAACAAGCCCTACCACATCAAGTTCATGCCCATGCTTGAGCAATCTCTCAACTATGCCCACACAGGCTCAGGCAATGTTGTATCACACAAACTCATGCCCTCCCACTTTCTCTCCTTAGGCATTCTTCATGACAGTATCCCATGCCTCAACAAGAGGCTTGTTGCCTTCACCAATATCATGTCCAACTGCCTTGTGCTCAACACAAACCACTGACCTCACACTCCTCACAGCAGACACCTGCTTGTGGGTTCAAAAAGGGTGCATGAGCTCACATACAGCAAGGTGCACATGCAGGTGAGTTGTTGTACATATATAGATTGTGTCATATTTCACTGTGATTAGACACTACTGTCAAATTGTGGTAAATTTGGCACTTTATTCACCCTGTTATATGTGCTTATGCTCAATGTCCCACAGCAATCTGTGGTGCAGATTATTATTCTTGACATGGTGGAACACCCTTCCACAGCACCCAGAGCTCTCAATAGACCCATTGCTGAAGACCTAAATGCCTACAATGACTCCATAAGCATCCAAGTCTTTGAGATTGCCCTCAAGGTCTATATAGAGGACATGAAGAACCTTGTCCAAGTAGCCATCAAAGACCAGCTCAGGCTGCTCACCAATGGCTGCAACTACATGGACAGAAACATTGCTAGGTCACACAAACTATCCCTCAGAACCTGGCTGAAGTCCACCAATCCCCTCTCCTATGAGCAGGACAACTTTCTGCACCTCCTTGCAGCCCTCAAAGATTACCCTCAAGAATCTCTGCACATATCATGGTTCACATGTTGCCACAGGATATTGAACTACCACAAGGTAATACACAAATGATCACTTCCCTCAAAATGGGCCATCAAGCAGGCCTTCATACAGGACAAGGACACCTTCCAAGTCTGTCTTATGGTTACCAGTGGGTGCATGCAAACTACAACCTGATGACCCATCCTCTCCATGCCCTTGCCATGTTTATTGTGCACATCTTTGCTGGCATGATTCCTTATGTCTTCCCATCCAGAACTCTTGGTGCCCCAGAGAACTCCACCATCACCCACCTCACTAACCATGTTGCCAACCTCCCATGGGAAGAGCATCCTGAGAAGAAGGGCACATCCCTCACCCCTCCCTTCATCACCATGGTATTAGCCTTCATCATTGCCATCATGGATGACTGCTCTCCATTAGCCACAGCCCTCCACAACATTTATTTCAGAAATCTGACCTCCATGCAAAATAACAATGTCAAGGGGTTCTTCAGGAAACTCAGTAAGCAGCATTGATCTCTTATAATATATATGCTGATCATCCCCACAGCATGCAAGGGCATCTTGCTCATGAACATCCTATCATGATTCAGACTGGCCATGCCTGTCACCATGAAGGTCTCCGAGGGTGCCAGATGGAAGCTGGACATGCTGTCAATATCTGAAGATGAGATCCATGTCAAATGGTCTCATATCACATAGTGTCTCAATAAAAACCTGATGTACAGATCATACAACACTATCATTGGCCTTGTGGGTGAATATATAGCAAAGGAGCTCTTGAAGAATGATTGGATACAAACACATGCATACATCCTGCTCACACTGGACTCCAAACAACTGTCCAGAAAGCATCAACAAGATGACATCACACACTCCTCCAGCAACAACCTCATTGTTATACCATATGATAATGACTCAGCTGGTCCTTTGCACATGTGCTATTGTGTCAAGTGATCCTCTGGAAATGTATATACAATTAATAGCCCATATTCACACATGTGTAGACAGTATAGATTATATGGTGCAATGAATTATACAATATATCATACACATGAAATATGCAGTAATTTGTGTGTAGTTCACATTCCACAATTCAGTATTGCTGTTCAAATACAGTAACTTGTGGGTTGTTCATGTGCTACAATTTGACATTGCTGTTCAAATGCAGTAATTTCATGTGGAAGATTCCACCTCCACTACACAATCACACAAATCCCTTTTCAATATGACTCAGTCAATGCGACAACATTACCATGGCCTCTTCTACCTCCCAGTACATTCTCCCCACCAGTACCATCATGTCTCAGGTCATGCACAAAGCTGTAATGCAGTTGCCTCCCATGCCACTCCTGCCACCATCACAGGATCTTGCTTGTTACAGGTCCCTCAAAAGTGCTTTACACTGTCTTCACACTGATGACCATCACTGAATTTGCATTCATTTCCATAGTTGTCTTCCCTGCAGATCCAAAAGACAAAGATCACAAGCATGGGTGTTCATTTATCTTCAAGGTTGGAGATGTGTACATGATCAATATCCAATATACATTATCTCTAACTCAATGACATCACCTTACAGCATCAAGGTACATGTACATCATGCCAATATGTACAACCCCACTGACATAAACACACATGTCATGCAATTTTGGCTGGGAACCATCACCAGTGTGTGTTACAGTTTTGTGACCTGCGTCACCCATGACCTCCCCACAACTGTTATGATATACCATATTTTCAAACATTTTTAACTTAGCGCATTCGCGCAAACACTTTACAAAACCTTCAGACTTCGAAGTCACGTGATGTGCACGTGACCGTGGGAAACTACACGGTCTA
>JBBPQN010000337.1:0-17834 GCA_038092575.1 Boletus subluridellus | reverse complement strand
CTGTCAACCCACTCAAAGAAAATAATGCCTGAGCTAGTGTGTTGTAATATTGATATAAAGGACAATGAAAGTTATCTTTGATAAGATATTATATAACTATATCTATTTGTCACACTTCCCCTGATGTTAGGAGTTACCGCAGAGAATGATGCAAACTATGCATTCATGCGCCCTAACAGATCCTTACACAAATCCACCTATGCCATATTTGATGAGAATCTATTTCCAAGATGTTCCAGTGCTCGCCTTCACAAGCCAGTCAGTCACCCACCTAGGAAACCTCATCAACATACCAATGGTCACTCTGACCACTCTGAGGACTCTGACTCCAACAATTCTGAACTGGAACCCACAGTTGTCCAGAAGCCTGACCCTGTTCTCGGACCTCTTCCTGGACCTCAAAGACAGCCTTCACCTGAACAGAATCCTATACCACCTCCAGCTCCCCAGACTCCTCCCAGGGCTCCATGTCCACCTCCCATTGGTTCTCCACCCTTACGACGATCTGAACAAACTCGCAAAGTTCCTGTTCATCCTGGCAATATTTATGGTGACAAATGTCATCCTCTGAAACAAGTGAAGGATATTGAAAAGGACTTGTCTTGGGAACAATTAATTGGCGAACCCTCTGGCTCTCAGACACCCGACACTCCTAATGTCCCTGGCAGCTTACCACCTTCCCCTACTCCTAGTGAGCAGGATGTTGAGTGCCTGACCAGTGAAGGGGGAGACACTTTAGTTTCCTTCTTGTGTCAACAAGCTATTCCTTTTGTGGAATCATCCAATTCTCCCAATTACCGGGAATGGTCCTTTAAGGACATTAATAAATTACCTGCAGAGGAACAAAAACTCTGGCGGAAGGCCTGCGAAACTGAGCTTCAGATGCTCAAAGAATGCAAGGTATGGGAAGTTATCAATCGCCCCATTGGCCACAAGGTCATAAAAAATCGATGGGTTTTCAATGTAAAATCTGATGGCTGTAAAAAAGCCCATCTAGTCACTAAAGGCTTCTCCCAAGTGGAAGGTCTAGACTATGACCAAATATTCTCACCAGTTGTCAGATTTGAAACTGTGCAATGTATGCTAGCTTTAGCAGTCCTATGAAAGTGGCACATATCTGGACTTGATGTCCAATCCACTTATCTCTACAGAATCCTAGAAGAGGAACTCTACATGGAGTTTCCTGAAGGTTTCTTGCCACCTAAACACAAAGGCAACAAAGTACTAAGACTTATATGTGCAATCTACGGATTAAAGCAAGCCGGAATTACCTGGTGGCACGCACTAGACAAATCCATGAAAGAACTTGGATTTGAAAGGCTTCGAACAGATGCCAGTCTATTTGTGTACAAGCAAGGAAATCAGATAATACTCACTATAATTTATGTTGACAATGCATTATTCTGTGGACCCAGCAAGAGCCTAGTTGAAAAACTTAAGGCTGCTTTTATGAAAAAGTGGGAATGTTGAGATCTCGGGGAACCATGCAAATTCCTCTGAATGAACATATGTCAAGAAGGTCACCGCATATATATTGACCAGTGGAATTATCTTGACAAGGTCCTTGAGTGCTGTGGAATGATCAATGCAAAACCTGCTTGGACTCCTCTACCTCAGGGATATTACCCAGAGAAGAATGACCTACCAGTGAACCCAGAACTCAGGACTTGTTTTCAAACAGTCATTGGGTTATTATTATATCTTATGATTGGGACTAGGCCTGATATTGCCTATGCTGTCACTCAGTTGGCCTGCCAATCAGCCAATCCATCAAAGGATCACCTTGAAAAGGCCCTTTACATCTGCTGATATCTTCTTGGCACATCAGATTACTCTCTGATTTATGATGGATCATCTGGCAAAGGCTTAATCGCCTGCACTGACTCAGACTGGGGTCAGGATAAAATTACCAGTCACTTGCAGACAAGTTTCTACCTTAAACTTGCGAATGGTGTCTTTCTTTGGAATTCCCATCTACAAAAAACAACTGCACTGTCCTCTACAGAAGCAGAATATATGGCTTTGAGTGATTGTTCTTGCCAAGTCATCTGGATAAAGCAAATGCTTGAGGAAATCGGGCACAAGCTAAATCCTATCCCCATCTGTGGTAACAATCAAGGTTCGCTCTTTATTGCAGAAAACCCAGTCACTGAGAAATGATTCAAACAAATACCACTATGTACGCAATGCAGTGATGACTTTCAAGCAGGTTGAATTGTTTTATATCCCTGGAGATGGGGAAGTGTGTGAGGCTGGGTGTGGAGAAGCTGGAGTGGAGGAGAAAGAGGGTGGAGGTGGAGTTGCCATGGGGGAAGAGGAAGAGGGCTCGGACAGAGCCAGAGCATGGTGGCTCGAAGGGAGCAGGGGTGTCGACAAGTGTGGAGGCCTCGGTTGTGCCATCAGAGCTCACTATGGAGCTCTGTGGCTTGATCCAGGGTCTCTGCATGCAGCTGGATCACCAGAACCACCTGCTGGGGAGGCTCATGGAGCTCAAGGTGGAGGAGGTTTACAGGGCAGAGATGGACTCAGAGGTGTCAGAGTTGGAGGGGCTGGAGGTGGTGGAGGTGGTGGAGGTGGTGGCTGATGTGGAGGTGGAATGCAGTGTGGTGGCACAACACAAGGCAGAAGTGGCAGTGGAGGACAAGGAGGGAGGTGAGGAGGACAACATGGAGGGAGAGAGTGAGTCGGAGGTGTAGAGTAGTGCAGCCTGTGCCTCCCCTTGTAATTAGTTTTTGTCAAATTTTGTGAGTGTGTTCGTGATTATGCGGAGTGAGGTCTGGGTTTGTCCACATATCGGAGATGAAAATCTTCAATGAGTTCAGAAGCGTGTCCGAGTTCCATGGTGAGTAGCCAGGAGTTCTCTTTGTCAGTGCCTTTGTATCCCGACCAGCATACTAGGTAAAGGAGTTTGCAACTTTGGTGTTGATGGTTGATTTTGGAGTCGAGGATCTCAGTGATCTCAAACTCTGGTTCACCATCCACTTCAACCGGAGGTGGTGGAGGTTGGATGTGATTCGGGATGGTATTCGGAATGGAAGGTTCCAATTGTGAAATGTGGAAGACCAGATGAACAGACTTCATGGAATCTGGAAGTCAGAGGGTGAAGGAGTGGCTTCCAGCCTGGGCGATGATAGTATAGAGGTCCAAGTTCTTCTCAGAGAGTTTCTTGGAGGGCCTAGTAGAGTGGAAGTATTTTGCTTTGATGAAAACCTGATCACCAACTTTGAAGTCTGGTGCTGGAGTTCGCCTGGCATCTGCAGGTCCTTGGTATCGCTCTTGGGCATGGGCCATTTCCTCACAGAGGAATTGGTGGAGGGAGTCGAGGTCAACAGAGTATTCTCGTGCCTTTGTGGAGGTGAGGTCACACTCGGGATGGACAGTGACATTGGGATGGTAGCCTTTATTGGCAAAGAATGGTGAGACTCCAGTAGTGGCACTTGGAGCATTGTTGTACGTGAACTCTGCTAAAGGCAGGAGTTCGGACCAGTTGTTGTTATGATATGCTATATTTTCATACTTTTTAACTTAGCGCATTCACACATATACTTTACATCTTTCAGACTTTGAAGTCATGTGATGTGCACATGACCGTGGGAAACTACACGTGACCTATGGTCTAGACAAACACACTACACACACACCTTATTAATTTCCGTTCTTTCTTTCTCATCATTATCATCATCTCATGACGTCTTCTCTTATTAGCAATCGCTCCCACGGACCCTATGGTCCATGCACCATCTTGTAACATATATAAACTAGCTGTAGTCGACTGGACTCCCCAGTCTAATCCATTTGTGCCTTGCAACCTACGTCCTTGCGAGTGCATTAAGGAAGACATTGTCTCTACTCTTAACTCTCCTCCTTTCTATACTGCTTCTAAGCTTTGGTGTTAGTCTTGTCAAGTCCTGCCAGTGATTGCTTGAGTGTGCTTGCAACAGTTGTCTTGCTGGTAATTACAATAGACTCGGAGGTACTGCTCAAGAGTCTGGTTCATACATTCTGTCTGACCATCTCCTTTGGGGTGGTAACCAGAGGTGAAGTGGAGACAGATGTTGAGGGCTTTCCCAAGTGAGCAGAAGAAGTGAGACACAGACTCTGTACCTTGATCGGAGGTGATGTGGGGGGGAACTCTGTGCTTAGAAAAGATGTGGAGTAAGAAGAGTTTTGTGAGCTCTGGAGACGTGACGGTATTGTGTGTCGGGATGAATATACACTATTTGGACAGATGGTCCACAATGATGAGGATGGTGGTATATCTGGAGGATGCAGGGAGCTGTTTGATGAAGTCCATGGAGATGGAGTTCCATGGCTTCTCTGGGATGGGGAGTTGCTTCAGTAATCCATAGGGCTGGTGTCTTGGAACCTTCGTGTGGGTGCAGGATGTGCAGGAGGAAATGTATTCCTTGACAAATGTCCTGATTCCTGGCCAGGTGTATTCATGGCAGATTAGTTCCAAAGTCCAGTTCTGGCTGAAATGTCCAGAGAGCGGATGGTCATGCTTGTACTGGAGTACTCTGAGTTGGAGGTTGTTAGCATTGGGGATGTACAGTAGATGGGTTTGTTGAGATGGAGGAAACCGTCTTCATCAACTGACCAGTGAGAGTCGGTGGGGTTGGACATGTGGAGTTCAGCTAGGGGATCTGAGGGAAGCACAGAAAGGATATCACTGTTCCACATCAAAGAGGGTGCTAGCTTGGAGGATTGGAGCTGTGAGGTAAGTGGCTTGGAGGGATAAAGCAAGTTGCTCCTGAGTGAATATGAGGCAGAAATTGTGGGGGTTGACATGAGCGTAGTCCTTATCCCCCTCTTTGGGATAGACATCCCAGCATCTAGTAAGGGAGTCAGGTTTCGCACCGAGGCGACTGGGACAGAAACGAATGATCATATTAAATTGGGAGAGGAACTCCGACCACTGGGCTTGCTGGCAAGTCAGGAGTTTAGTGGTCATGAAGTACTCTAGGTTCTTGTGGTCTGTGATGACATTGATTGGAGAACTGGAGCCTTCAAGATAGTGTCACCAAGTCCAGAAGGACTTGTGGATGGTGAGAAGTTCCTTATTGTGGATGTTGTAGTTGAGCTTTGGAGTGGAAAGCATCTGTGAATAGAAAGTGACAGGCCAAATTTCTTCATCCAGGCAGCAGATGGAAAGAATACCAGTGATAGCATAGTCGGAGGCATCAGTTTGTATGATCAGCAGAGTGTCTGGAGCCCAATGGGTAAGGATTGGAGTGGTGGTGAAGGCTTCCTTCAGGTTGTGGAAGGTGGAGCAACAGTCATCTGAGAAGTTCCAGGGAATCCCTTTGCAGGTAAGGCAGGTTAAAGGAACGACAATATCGGAGTAATTCGCTATAAAGCGATGGTAGAAGTTTGTGAATCCAAGGAAAGATTGGATATCCTTGACCTTCCGAGGTTCCGGCCATTCCTTCACAGTCTGAACTTTGTCTGGAGACATAGACAGACTGGAGGGAGAGATGTTATAGCCTAGGTACTCAGTGGTGTCAGTGGACCATTCACATTTTTCTG
Source organism: Boletus subluridellus (assembly GCA_038092575.1). Classification (NCBI taxonomy): domain Eukaryota; kingdom Fungi; phylum Basidiomycota; class Agaricomycetes; order Boletales; family Boletaceae; genus Boletus; species Boletus subluridellus. The sequence continues at coordinate 12,308 of JBBPQN010000337.1, read as the reverse complement.
GCTTAGCATAAAGTCTGTGTTTGTGGAGTTGTTGGAGGACTTCTCAGACATGCTCTTTGTGGGAGGCCTTGTGCTCGGAGTAGATAAGGATGTTGTCCAAGTAGGCTATGATGCAAACATCAAGGAGATCAGTGAAGATGGTATTTACGAACTGCTGGAATGCCGTGGGGGCATTGGTAAGACCGAATGGCATGACTAGCCACTCATAGGAGCCGTAGCACGTCCAGAAGGACATTTTCCATTCATCTCCCTCGGTGATGTGGACCAGGTGGTATGTGTGCCAGAGGTCAATTTTGGTATAGATCTTGGTGTGGCTCAGGGTGTCTAGGAGGTTGGAGATGCAGGGAAGTGGGTAGCAGTCTTTCTTCATGATCCTGTTGAGTCCTCGGAAGTCGACACAAAGATGGAGTGAACCATCCTTTTTGCAGACAAAGAGGACCGGAGCAGCATGAGTGGAGGAGGAGGGACGGATGAACCCCATTGCTAGATGCTCATCAAGGAACGTGCAGAGAGAGCTGAGTTCGGAAGGGGAAAGGAAGTAGGTGGTGCCCAGTGGAGGGGATGCTCCTTCCTCAAGGTCAATCTTCAGGTTGTGTTCTCAATGCAGAGCAAGTATAGAAGCCTTGCTTTTGCTGAACACATTGGGGAAGTTATGATATTCCAGAGGGACAGTGGAGAGGTCAACCTGTTCTGGAGGAGTGAGGGAAGTGGAGCAAAGATCACTCTCCTGGGGGCAGAGTTGCAGGCTAAACTGAATGGAGCCCTCGAGGCAACAAGCCAGTGTGAAGGCAGGTGCACTGATGAGCACGATGGGCAGAGCCTTGTGATTGGAGAAACACAGTGGATCAGATGGGATGGGTTCAGCCAGTGGAGGTGACTCTGGAGGCTGTGGAGAAGAGCTCAGGGGTGCTGGCACACTCTGTTCAGGTGCATGGAAAGAGATATTGCTCGAGACTGTTACGGTTTTTGTGACCTGGTGTCACCCATGACCTCCCACGACCACGTGCCCCAGCAGCACCATGACTTTCCCCTCACCTCTCATGGCACAGCCATTGTATTACCAGATCGTATTTGACGATCATCGACTCACGGCTACCATTTCCCCTTGTAACGGACAATCCCCAGCCTTACACCTAGGATGGGCTCTTGCTTCTAGACTGGACATTCATCCAAGACGATGAGTTTCCTTTCATCACAAGGACTCCTGGCTATCACCTAGCGACTGGACATTCCCCCGGACGTTTACGTTTCCGTGTAAACACAAGGCCTGGATCTTCCCAGGAGTTTCCCTGGATCTTCCCTGATCCTACTCTCCCTGGTTGAACTGTGGCTCATCGCCCCACAGATCTGAGATCTCCTGAGCATTGCCTCATTGATCCTACATGCCCCCATACCTGCCTCATTGATCCTAGATCATCCGAGATACAGCCTCTGAATTGTAGACTCTGACGCCTGCCCTCAACAGAACAGCCTCATTGATCCTAGATCACCCAATCTATTGATCCTATTATACCTGTTCCAGTTTCTCCCTAGATCATGTGCTATGCAATGTGACACATCTTGGACATGACTATATATGCCTCCCCTAGAGTTCTCTTACCATATCGGATTAGACCAGCCCTAAACTAGTGTATTTGTATATACATAAGTTCAAGCTGAGCTCAAATAGCTCTCTAACCTGAATCTATTCATTCATACCCAAGGTTCTCTGCTCTCTAAGAGATCTTGGTAGACTTCTTGTTCCTTGGACAAAGGTTGTCCTTGTATTACTTGCTTCCATGCTATCTCTCTCATCATTGTCATTGCTGACATTGACCTCGACTTGTTCATCGTCTTCAAGGCCTCTTGAAGAGTAGCATCCTTGGTTGGAGTTCCATTGCTGCAGGTAAAACCATAACAGAGACCCAGTCAATCAACAGATTGTGTTGGATGAGCCAGTTGTGTCCTAGAACAAGGGAACAGGTAGAGTCCAGTGAAGTGATGTAGAATGTTGTTGGAGTGATATCACCGGTTGTGAAATGGATGGAGAGATTGATGGCTCAGGTAATGGTGCTGTTGGATGTTCCATCGAAGAGGCAGAGTTGGAGTGGGGGCACAGGATAGGTAGAAAGTCTGTGTTTATTAACAAAGGAAGTATCAATAAAACAGTTGGAGGATCCAGAGTCTACAAGTGTGGAGAACAGAGAGATTGGATAGGATACTAAGGAAATGGAGGGCATAAGCGACTTAGGATCAGAAAGAGCAGACGCTATGAGACAGATCTCCTTGGGTGCATGGGTGGGTTCAACGCAACCTCCAGTCCATGCAGAGTCACAGAGGTCACAGGCTATTTTTTTGTCTCCAAGGTGGAGGCCTCTGGTTTAGCTTCTGGAGTTGTGGTTGCTGTGCAGCCCTTGGCTGCCCAAGATGTAGACTTGGGGCAGTCCTTAGCCATGTGGCCAGCGAGACCACAGAACATGCACAGTTTGTTGTCAAACCAGCATTTGCACTCCTCATTGGTTAGCTTGCCGTCTTTCCCTAGTTTGGACAACAAGTCCAGTTTCAGAGCTGTGGAGGTGGTTGCTCCTTTGCCTTTTGACTCCCTAGAGTTCTTGGAGCCACCATTGAAGGGGCAAGGTGCAGAAGGTGTGGGAGTGGAGGGTTTGTCAGTCTTGGATGTGGAGAATTGGTTGGTGTTCTTCGTCTGATGGCTGATCTTGGACTTGCACTCCCAGTAGCGTGTGTTGATCGCCTGAGCAAGAACTCAGAGTTTGGAGAGCATCAGGGGTTTACTAATGTGGGAAATTTCATCTTTGATGTGGTCAGTAGACCGTTGTAGAAGTGGTGCTGGACAGCACCTTCTCCGTAACCGTGGACCTGCAAAGCAATCCTATTGAATTCGACCACATACTTATTGATGTGCTGAGTGTCCTTCATAGACAGGTGGTTGAGTTGATGCTCTGCATCTCTGATGGGGTCATGCAGACTGAAGTTGGTCTGGAGTTCAAGGACAAACTCCTTGAAGTTGTCCATCCAGAGAGGGTGGAGTGTGGGATCTTCCATCTGGAGAAGGTCTGGTTCAAACCATTCCAGGGCCATGCCCTTCAGGTATGACTGCGCAAAGGTAACCTTGGCACAGTCCATGCTGAAAGCCTTGGGGTGGTCTTGGAAGTTCAACTTGCATTGCACTAGGAAGACCTGGAGTTTGTGGGGTTCTGTCCCATCAAACTGATCCAGTTCTCAGACTTTAGTGTGGGGGGTAGAGTCGGAGGCTGGACAATGAGTGGAGTGAGCAAGGCCTTGGATGGTGCTTGTGAGTAGAGCGAGGGTGTCTTATGGGATGTGCTCATTGTCGGAGCGTTAGGCAGGTTGTCATCATTGCTGGGGAAGTCGGAATCATCGTCAAACGGATCATCTCTGGGGAAGTTGGGTCTCCTGGAGCATCTCCGTCATCGGGAAAATGGGGGTCTCATGCTTTGTGGTCAGAGTGGTGACTGGATTGGGCAGATGTTTTGCTCCTATCTTTGTCGAGTTCGAGCTCAACAATGCACGCTCCTGGAGTAGGGGACTCCGGAGTAGGATGCGCTTGAGAAGCAGAGCCTGGGGTGTGTCAGGCAGAAAAGCCCCGGAATTGGCTGACAAGTTTCGGACCTTGTCGGCTGCTTCCGAAGATGCTGAGAGGGTTGTATCTGGGAGATGGTGGAGGATTTGCACCTAGGGCATGGGTTTGGGATCTGGTCACACGTGTAGCCATGGTTAGACTCTGTGACAAGTATGAGTTCAAATATACTGTTAAGTTCAGGCAAACTCCAAGGGGAGAACAAACTCCGGAACTCTGGAGTTGTCTATACAGACAGGACTTGGCTTCACCGTATGTGGTGCACCCTTGTCAAAAGTCCTGTTGTCCTGGAATTTACTGAGGGGTCGGAGTTGGACTTAAGACATACTAGATGTCAAGTTGAGCAGAGGTTACAGAGAAGAGTCTTCAAGACTCGAGCGGAGAGAAGGAGTTAGACTAAGTTGATATTCAAACTGAGGGGAAGTACAGGAGTTATGGAGGTTTATATACTATGGAGTCATAGGGAATTACTAACAGAGTGGAGCTGGTTTGTAAGTAAAGAGTCAGAGGTAAGATAAAGCTGGAGCTGTGCTCCTAAGTGGAGTACAAGTATGAAGGATGCTAAGAAGCGGAGCTAATACTAATGTGGAGAAATGGAGGTAACGGAAGATGTATGTAAGTAGAGTCATAAGTATGGACAAGGTCTGGGGGTCAGGGGTTGTGTCTTGAATGAGAACGCACCGGAGTTCATAGGTACAAGAAGTGGAGTTGGTCTGGAAGACTGGGGTTGGACTTACAGGATTTCCGGGATATGACAACTTCCTCAACAAGAACCTTCGCTGTGGAAAGATCTGACCATCAAGCTCTCCCCAAGCCACACCCTTCTTCTTCGTCAAAAAGAAGGATGGCAACCTCCAACCCTGCCAAGACTATCGCTACCTTAATGAACATACTATCTGGGATGCTTACCCACTTCCCCTGATCTCCAACCTTGTAGATAAAGTGAAGGATGCCAAAGTCTTCACCAAATTTGACATCTGATGAGGATATAACAATGTTCACATCAAAGATGGTCACCAATGGAAGGCTGCCTTCATCACCCACAAAGGCCTCTTCAAACCAATGGTTATGTTCTTTGGTCTTACCAACTCCCCCACCACCTTCCAGAGATTTGTGAATGACTCCTTTCAAGATATGATTGCAAAAGGGTGGCTGGTGATCTACATGGACGAGCTTCTCATCTTTTCCCCTGACAAGATGACTCATGAAGAATGAACTAAGTGGGTTCTTGAATGAATGACTGAACTGGACCTCCACCTCAAACTGAAGAAGTGCAACTTTGCCATTGAAGAAGTTGAATACCTAGGCATGATTGTCTGCCTGGGACATGTTGCTATGGACCCAGTGAAACTTGATGGAATCACAACCTGGCCCACACCCCAAAAGGTCAAAGAAGTCCAATCCTTCCTAGGATTCACCAACTTCTATTGATGATTTATCCCAGATTACTCCTCTGTAGCCTGCCCCCTAATTGACCTCACCAAGAAGAGTCTTGCCTGAGACTGGACCCCCACTTGCCAGCAAGCATTCGACTCTCTCAAAGTGCTGTTCCTCGCCAAATCCATCCTTCAAATGCCCAACCTGTCTGCTCCATTTGCCATCACTACCAATGCTTCAAAGTACGCCTCTGGCGCCATCCTATTTCAGACTGATGCCAATGGTGACTGACACCCATGCTCCTATTTGTCCCAGTCCTTTTCCCCTGCCAAATGAATCTATGACATTTATGACCAAGAACTCCTTGCCATTATCTGCGCCCTCAAATCCTGGTGCCATTATCTTCACAGATCCCCCTGCCCTATTCAAGTTTTCACCAACCATAAAAACCTTCACTTCAGGTTACCCCCCAACAGAAGCCCTTAGCTTCATCTTTTACTATCAAAAGATGAAGCTAAAGGCTTCTTTTACTATGGGTGTTCCCAGGGCAGCAGGTCATTTTTTTACATAGCCTGGAAAGCTATTTTTAGGTCATATTATGGCATTCCTGAAAGTAGTCCTGAGTGAGAGGGATGCCCTGGTGGGTCAGAGGACATCCCTCTGATGCATGAGGGATGCCCTGGGATGCCCTCAGATGCCCCCATAGAAATATGTTATTTTGGTGATTTTAAGCATGTGTTGATATGGAGGTGTGTCTGGGGTCCTATTAGAGGGCCGCCCTCCGACCTTTTTTTTTTTTCCATTTTTGTACTGGAGGAAGTGAGATAGTTAGGTTAGGTGAAAATGCCAATACAATTTATGCTGTATTGTCCTTAATACCAGATAGGATATGTGAAAGTGCCAATGATACATACTAGGGATGTTGACAGCAAATAGGATGGTCAAAGTACATTGGGAGTGGTACTTTGTGATAGGGGGAGATAAGTGACTCATACTCAAATGATGACAAATGTCAGAGGGTGTCCCTCTCCCTGCCAGAGGGCATCCCTCTGACCACCAGAGGATATTCCTTTAACTACAAGAGGACATTCCTCTCACTGCCAGAGGGCACCCCTCTTACTGCCTGAGGGCATCCCTCTGACAACCTGAGGGCATCCCTCTAACCACCTAAGGGCATCCCTCTCATTGCCAAAGGGCATCCCTCTCACTGCCAGAGTGTGTCCCTCTCACTATCTGAGGGCATTCCTCTGAGTATTATATAGGAAAAGTGTGGCAAAATGTAGGAAAAAGTCTACCAAAGTTTATTGAAAGAGTGTAGGAAAAGTGTACCAAAGTGTACCCAAAAGTCTATCAAAGTCTATGAAAAGGTGTAGGAAAAGTGTGCCCAAAAGTGTAGGAAAAGTGTACCAAAGTGTACCAACAGCATACTGGCAAAGTGTACCAAAAAGTGTAGTAAAAGTGTACCAAAGTGTAGGAAAAAGTGTACCCAGAGTGTAGAAAAAGTGTACCAAAAGTGTACCAAAAAGCGTAGCAAAAGTATACCAAAGTGTAGGAAAAAGTGTATGAAAAGTGTACAAAAAAGTGTACCAACAGTGTACCAAAGTGTAGTCAAGTGTAGTAAAGTGTAGCAAAAAAGCGTAGTAAAAGAATCCTAGAAAGTGTAGTATAGATTAGATTACATTAATGTGATAATCAGTGACATAACACATGGTAACTGCATCAGATCTGGTTATGTAAGTCTAGATTGACATAAGTGACATAATTTCCCAGGTACAGATCATGATGACATCAGTAGCATGCCTTCCACTTATGTAAGCATTGCAAAAGTGCCACTACTCCTACCAAATGACCATATTTGGTTATGTCTGAAATAGTAACTATGAGAGATACATATGTTGTTTGCTTCACCACACTTCCTCCCTTGACTGTGGACATATTTGGCATATCTAGAAGGCATATATACACCAATAAGAGTATATCTGACTGCTATACTGTGCCTTTATGTGTTATACAACAGCATAAATAAATAATAAGGCACTTTCTGCACTGCAATTTATTATAGGCTGGAAGATAGATATATTCATAATGTAATGCTGTGAGCCCCTTGCACATATGTACATCCATCTCCCATTAATTTTACAGGATCCTCTGACCATTGTGGAAGCTTGTATAAATTGATAAAACACACAGGAGGCATGGGAAAGTGTGCAAAGGTATAGGAGATTTACTACAACAGATTCTAATTGGTATTCGGTCATGAGCGGACACACAGGACGTGAAGCCAGCAAAATCGGGTCACATGACTGTGACCCATCGTATGGTGATTGACAACCAAAGGGTGGAGCTACAGTGCAAGAAACTAAATAAAAATACATGACGAGAAAGCCATGGAGGAACACTATATGGTGTTAAAAGGGAGGGAGGGAGGGAAAGAAAGAGAAGGAAGAGCAGGAAGTGTATGGCGAAAGTAGGAATGGGACAAATGTGGTGCACGAGTCACTACTAGCAGACAGCCGCAAATGGTGGGTCATGTATGGGTCTGCTGTGAAACAGAACTGCCTGCAACAAGGCAGGATGACGACGAATATAATGTTCAAATGTGTCCTATTTCCATTGACCAATCGCCTGAATTTGGGAAGGGGGAACACCTGCTGCCACCAGGGAAGTAGCTCCACCAGTGCGCATAGAATGGCCACCCACAGACAATGGAAGAAATTGGTGCAGCTGATGGAGAAACCAACTACAAGTAGGAACAAAACTGTCAGAATGAAGCCAAAGCTGAGGAAATAATGGAAATAAAACATCGCAAGAATGAAGGTACCATAGGAAGAAACTGAACGGATCGGGAGCAACAGTGCTTTTCTGGATGACCACCTGATCACCCTTAAAGAGGGTGTTAGATTTAAAATGTGGCAGTAGGAAACAAAGATGGTTGGTCTCCAGGCGGACCGAGTGTCTCCATGATAGCTTGGTGAAGGATCGCAGCACAACATTGTCGGACTGGACCAGCTCCCCCAAATGCAGAAGGCCAAAGAAACTGGTGAGCAGTAGGGTGAGGAAGAGCAGATCATCATGCTCCAATGGCGTTGGGAGGCCATTGACAACAGTGAGAAGGTCATCCCTTGTGAGAGGAACCTTTTGGTGGACAGGAGCAGAAAAGTGGTGTAAGGCCCCCCTGAGAGTGCGTGATACTAGAGGAGCATGCCGAATTTCATGAATGGATGGATAGAAAGGTTCCAGTTTGGACACAATACCAGCAAGGTAAGTCCAAACTGAATGAGGTTCAATTTGATAAGCCATGAACATGATATAGAATGATAGGATGTTGACAGACAGACAAGGGTCGAGATGATGCAGGGTGCAGAATATGAGATAAGAGTTGAGTGCTGACGAGTAAGTGGACCAGGTAGAATGGTCAAGTGTGAAATCCAATGTAATGGAGCATTCAATCAAGAGGTGCTCCAGAGTCCAGGCAGCCCATTCAGGCTGCCTGGATTGAGATGAATGTGGAATCATGATTGTGCTGCCCCCAGCATGGATTGAGGGGGTTGAAATGGTGATATGATGACCTGGGGATGCAGGGCATGTACGTCCCCATTACGGAGATGCGAGAGGGCATCTGCAACATCATTATGACACCCGGGAACATGGAAGACCCTGAGGTCAACATCATTGGTGATAACGACATCGACCACAGCGATCAACATCCAATTGAAGGAGGGGAGTGCTGTGAGTGAGTTGAAGAGTTGTACAGTGTTCAAACTGTCTGTGAAAATGGCCAACTCTCCCCCACGAGGAAGACAAGGGGTGGCATCGAGAATCGCTGCACAAACACAAATCGCCTCCAGGTAGAAGATGGAGTTATCATGAGTAGCGAAAAGATCCCCAGCACCAGCCTGAAAGGCGAGGTTGAGCGAAGGGTACCAGAATCCAAGTCCAATAGGTGACACATCAGAATAGACACAAAGTGTTGACTGTGGAAGGTCATGGAACGACCAGGCTACCAAACGAAGAAAATAAACACCATCGGACTGAAGAAGGTGATTTACTACCCATTTCAGCTCTCTCTCTATGTTCTGGTTGACCCACAGTAGCGCCCTCTGGAAGAGTTTTCCAGCTGTCTTGGAGTACAGCCCACAAAGACCTGGTCGCAAGAGAGGGTAGATATTAAGAGCCCAATTAAGGTGCCCAGCGACGCACTGGAAGTCCCTTAAAGGGTGTCTTGTGCCATGAATTCCAAACTCCCGCACTATGGCAATAAGCTGTTGTTTTGATTTGTTTGACATACAAACGCGCATAAGATTAGGGTTGACATCAAACTCAATGATTGGAAGTTCATCCCCAAAGACCTGTTTCTTTTCCTCGTGTGGCAACCCGATGTAATCCCAAAGCTGAAGCAGACGGGTAAGGTTTGAAGGAAGCAACTTGCCATATGGGTGATAATGGAGCATCCGACCTTTCGTTTGTGCCAAAAAAGAGTCATCAACATAAATGTAAAGAAGGAGGACAAGGAGTTTCATCATGGCAATCCAGATAATGAGAGACATGAAGGCATGGAAGATACGCTGAGATGCCCATCCTCTGAAGATGTTTCGCTGGTTGATATAGCAAATGGAGCCCAATGAAACTACTTGTTTGATTTGCCAAAGTGGATGCATAGGCATCTGGCGATACGCCTCCATAACATCGGCCTTCCAACTATCAGCTCTTCATGAGGGTCTCGCTCTCTCATCAGCCGAAGAGCATTCCCCAGGTCTTGTACATTGTCTAAGGTAACACCAGCAATGTCATCTCGTGAGATCATGTTGTTCAGGGCAAACTGCCCTGCACTGTGATCAGTAATGAGCTGGAATTTCTTGGGCCCAGGTTTTGGGACGGCATGAATCGGCATGCTATACATTCCAGGTAAAAGATCAGGCCCGAATGGTGCTGAGTACCGACCTGCTTGAACTTCTTTATCAACTTGAGACTTTAAGAATGAGGCTTCTTCCTCAGACTTGGGATCACAATGCAAGTTGTCCCAAGTGACTGGCCACTCCCCATAGTGGGTATCAGCAAAAGGCCAAAATCCTTCACAAAGTCCATGGCAGACTGACTTGACAAATGGTTGATTCGGATGACTGGAAAGGAGGGACTCAAATCGGTCAACGTTAATAGGAGTAGAAACTTGAAAGAGGTGAGGGAATGAACGGATGGTGTCAAGAGCTTTGACATTCTTAAACTCCAAAGGGGGAGGAGAAGGAAGAGGATCTGCAAATTCAGTCCACCGAACTGTGCAACTTCTAACTGCCATGTCAGGATCCCAGACTAAATTTCTTCGGTAACGAGGACCTCTACTGAGATGCTGGTTGAGGTTTAAGCTTTGAGCAGTTGGGTCAACAATGTGCTCCCTGACATCCGTGGCGATCGCAGACGTGTTCGTACAGACATTCGGAAGCTGGGCAATGACAGGTTCCTTGATTCCAGTTATGGCAAGGGTCTCTTCGTCCTGAGTCGGTAGAACGCCACTCAGCTTGTCTTGACCATAGGTTCCCTCCTTCTCTGGAACTTGGACCCATGCCAAATGATGTGAGGAAAGTTGTTCGGAGGTCATCAAATTGGGCAAAATCAGGGAGGCACAAGTGCTTCTGATTGGCAGCTCGTAAGTGGATGGCTTTGTCAAGCTCAATGACTTGTTCATGGTGGAATGATTGGATGGACGCGAAGAGCCCTGACATGTACAGTATGTCTGGTAAGACAGGTACTCTGCATAACGTCCGGGCAGGGCAAAGGCGGGTTGCTTGAATGGTTTTACCGAAGGCGATGATCCAGTCCCCATGTGTTCTGATCGACTTTGACTGTTTGGGAACCCAGATGGCAAGCTGGAAAACATCTCTGATGTCTTGGGTTTGCTTAGTCTCAACCTCAGTGGAATAATGGGCTCTGAGAACTTTCGCGAGGTCGACGGCTTGACCCTTGACAACATTGAGCCATTGGTCTGGTGGGAAATCTGGGCATCCAGGTGAGAGCAAGATTTTCCGAATGACATAGGTTGGATCTGAGGCCCAGTCTTCGAGGAGGCTAAGGATCTCCCACAGATCTGGTTCAAGCTGTCCTCTAAAGACAGCAGTGGTGGCTCACCAGGGGAAGTATTCATCATTGACAGAGGATCGTTTACACTTGTGCTTAACATCATCTCCCGAATTGGACTCTCCAGGCGATGGGATGCATCGAATGAGCTGACTTGACCCCCTTGACCCTGACCTGGATGGTTGACGGCTTTCACTCTGATCTGCTCGATCAATGGCTGGCGATGAATCATGGGGTGCTGCAGGAGGGTGTGTTGGGCTTGAATCCCTGGATTTGTCAATCTCGTCGAGCATTCCAAGATAGGTGGGAAGGGATCAAGCAAGCTGTTGGATGGAAATCTCAACCTCTCCTCCAGCGAGAGCTGTCTGTAGGGCAAGAATCACCCCTGTTTTGGTGATGTCAGAGCACCAATACTGCTCGATGACTTCAAGTGCTCCCTGAGTGGAAGTGAGCAAGGCGGAAGTTCCATCCAGGCAAAAAGAGAGGGTTTGGCTCAATGAGCCGGCATGTTCCGACATGAATAACAGTGATGGGAGTGAAAAGGACTTGAATTAACGAAAAGATGAACAAGCGAACTCTGTCAAGACAGTGAGAGAGCTAATATCTACCCAGCAATATTGCCCACCTGACAAGACAATGAGAGAGCTGAGAAGGAGACCAGATAACAGGGGCTCTCTCTTTGTCTCGCTGGTCAGAGTGAGGAAAAAGTAGGTGGCAAAGGGTGGCATGCTGACGAAGGCGCGATGCACATGGGGCAGCGACCTCGACCAATTAGTTTTGTATAAACAAAATTTTAAACCTAAAAAAACACATATCACCACTGATCCACTGGTCTGATAAGCATATAAATTATTGCAAATGAATGTAGACACATTAAGCAATCTACCTGCAGCCTCTGATTGTACAGATCTGGTTAAATGGAGCAAGGATATAGGAGAACTACAAACTGTATGAAAAACACTACAAGTATCAGTGACACAATATGTACACTTTATGGTCACTCAATGAAATAATTTCGCATTTGTGACATTTTGCTGGTTACAACCATGGAGAACTTCAGCTAGCAATGTTCCACACATACTCAGATCATAGTCTATAATGTTTGTACAGCAGAAGACACATTGTGTGGTGTACAGACATATGTTTTATAGTAAATCTCCTATACCTTTGCACACTTTCCCATGCCTCCTGTGTGTTTTATCAATTTATACAAGCTTCCACAATGGTCAGAGGATCCTGTAAAATTAATGGGAGATGGATGTAC
>JBBPQN010000336.1:0-17905 GCA_038092575.1 Boletus subluridellus | reverse complement strand
GGTTGTCCACACTAGTACTGGTATACGTAACTAAGCGAGCTCGTGAAGAGCAAAGAGCTGTACAGTATTGTTGTACACCGTTTCCGTTACCCTATCAAATGGTACGGTGTCATTCAACCTATACACTACCCATGCGACCCCTCCGATTGATGATGGCTCGTTCCGGCCCTTGACTGCTTTGCCGGGGACGAACGACTCTGGCCGAACAGCTGCAGGAAAATAATGGGAGCGCAGCGAAGCTGGCAGTGCGTCCAGATGTCCTTTCGAGGCATGTGTACTTGTCATGGAGCACCATGGCGCGTCTACAACAGTCTCGTCTCAGCACTATCTGACGGTACTCCTTGCCTCACCAGTTTCGAGTAAGAGTCTATCTAGGCGAATGGTCTTCAACGTTTCGAGACCTTGTTCAGTCTTCATGGAACACCCGTTTACTCCGATGTAAAATCCCATACCAATCTTACCCCCTTGACATGATTGCCAAATCTGTTGATGGCGCGAAGGGTACTCACAAGTTCTGCAGCCTCTTCGGCGTTTCCAGTGAAGCTGTGCACAACACCACCTTTTGCGCCAACACCTCTTCCCCCATCCTCACTGAACCCCTCCTCTTTGAGAATCTTGACCAGGTCAACATGAGCAGCCCGAGAATGGAGAAATAGGGGAATATGGTATTTCTTGGCTAGTGCGAGCTGTGCGCCTGCCGGACATGCAAGGTAGATGTCTTGGACGATCCTTCACGTCAGCGCTTTACACTCACGAAAGTGTCTTTGCTGCTCTTCTTTGGATGCAAAATGGGTTCGATCATAATCTGCAGGAAGTGAGTCACTCCTGTACGTCCCCGGGGGAATATGGAATGGCCACCTAAACCACATTCCCCAATCGCAACTACTCTGCCACTCGGCCGCAGATTGTCGCCGATGAGCTTGTCCAATGCAAGCAGATAAGCGTCCGGGCCTCCAGGATGCTGATCAAACTCCCTCGAACGTGTTGGATGACATCCCACGGTTGCATAGAGGCCTGTTTGCGAGCGGGGTACGAGAAGTGCATGACGCCAAACAAAGGAGACAGACTGGGCACCAACCTTTCTGGTGGGCCATGCTCAATGCGAGCTCGGACTCAAGCAAGCTACCCCCTGTGATGATCATCGACTTGACGCCAGCAAGGTAAGATCGCTCTAGCATCACGTCAAGATCATCTTTGGATGTCAGTCTCAGTATTATTATTGTCCTGAGATGACTCGTTGAATTTAATGGACATGCCTTGATGTTTTCTCTTGCCGCGATAGATGCCTCGAAAGACGGGATCGGTAAGATTTACTGGCAACGAGATCAGAAAAGGTTGTTAGGCGCAGTAGTGTTGCCCAATTCAATTCGGTTGATACCTCCGATGTCTATGGTGAAGGAATCGTGAGTGGTGACCGGACTGCCAAAATTCGACAAGTGACTTTGTGCAGACCTATGAAGTTAATCTTGTTGTTTTCATCAAATGTAGGATCGGTGTTGAGGCAGGTCGCCGACATGAACTCCAAGTTAGCCAAGGATCGACTGGCTGGCACTTTTGAGATAGTGCAGGGCAGACTCGGGTTCTCCCTGTGACAGGTTTCAGAATTATCCTTCTTATTTTGGCACGTGTGAACCTGGTTGCCAGCGAATTTAGCGTGAGGCCTGCATCTCCTCGCTCCTTGACTCCGACCCTCTTCGTCTCGTTTTGTCCCATCCTCGTCTCTCGTTTACTTCTCAGGCCGCACCACCGGCCCACCATCCAGGATGGCTACCAATTACGCCTCAATCAACAACAAAACTACCCCGTACGCTTCTGGCGACCCATACTACAATGCATCCACCGGTTATATCTCCCCGCCACAACCTCCGAAGAAAAAGGTCAGCAACTGGATCAAGTTCGGTGTCCCCATCGCTGTCCTTGTAATTGCGGGGGCCATCCTCGGCGGCGTTCTTGGCTCGCGCGCCAGCAAAAACTCCTCGGCCAGCAGCGCTGCCACTTCCGCCATCCAGGCCAAGAATGCTATTGGTATATATCCAACCGGCACTGATAGTCTTTACATGCTCCCGCTCTACCCCGCTACCGTTCGTGTTTTTTGTTCGTTAGTATTAACCATTAACCATCATTCCAAATAGACAAATACCGCAGCCTTTACCCAACCTACATTTATCTCCACTTCGGATGCTAATGTTGCTTGGCCGCAAGATCCTTTCCAACCTTCCAACCCTAGCCCGACTCAAGTGCGCCCTGATCGTCCTCGTCTCATCGCACCTTCCTACAAGTGGCAGGCTCTCCCTAATTTGATCAAAAACGACGCATACCTTTCTTCCTGGAATACATCCATCTTCTTAAATGCCTCACAATATATGAGCCTCTCTCCCGTTCCATATGTCATGGACAGCGGCAATGGTATCTTAGACCCCGCTCGGCAGGTCAAGCAACGTGTCAAAGCGTTCTCATATGTCTATCGGATGACCAATGATACAAAATGGCTTGACAGGGTTTGGACCGAGCTCCAGGTTTGCCTACCGTCCGGTGTCTGATTTTCATTATCTCACACATACCCCAGAACGCCGCTGGAAACTTGACAGGTGGTTGGGGACCTGATAATAGCACCAGATGGAACCCCACCCATTTCCTTGACACTGCAGAATTAACAGCGGCCTACGCCATCGCATACGACTGGTTATACGATCAATGGACATCGGACCAGCTCGAAAGCATCCGCTTCACTATGATCGAATATGGCCTTAGCAACGGTGCTATTGCGTACGACGATGCCAACGATCCGTTGTACTATGGTTGGTGGCGTAACAACACAGAGGGTAACTGGAACTGCGTTTGTAACAATGGCCTCACCATGGGCTCGTTAGCCATCCTCGGAGATGACACCACTGGCATTGCCCAACAACTCCTCGGTATGATGGTTACAAATGCTGTCCAGAATTGCGCCCTCGCATCTAGCAATGACGGTACTTGGTCGGAAACCAACGATTATTGGTACTTCGGTTCGACAGGACACGCTGAATTGGCGTCCTCGCTCCTATCTGCCACTGGTGCCACATACAACCTTCTTGACGTAAACCCTGGCATAAAGCTCTCGGGGCTTTTCCACATGTATGCCACCGGCCCTGGTTCGTTGTTCAACTACGGCGACACCGGCCCAAACAAGTACACAGCAACCGCTAACCCCATGCTCTTCTATGGTGACCAATTCGACATGCCTCAATACCAGCTCTTCCAGCGTGACCAGGCAGATGCTGCAGATCCGTGGAGCATGTTCTGGTATGACCCGACGGTTTCTGGAGCATTCTGGGATGGTCTGGCTCTCGACCATTTCTTCGACAACAGCACCGATCAGTGGGCTTCAATGCGGTCCTCCTGGACAGACGAGAATGCGCTGTTTATCGCAACAAAGGCCGGGACGCTTCAAGGCCATCAGACCCATAACGACCTAGATTGTGGCGATTTCGTGGTTGATGCCTTGGGACACCGCTGGTTTGGAGAACTCGGCGATGGCAATTATGTCGCTGAGGGTTATTTCAGTAATGACACGCAGGATAGCGAGAGGTGGTTATATTATCGCAAGCGGACGGAAGGCCAGAACACGATCCTTGTTGACGGGGCCAACCAAAACGTGTTGGCTGCGCCGACTGTGAACTTTGATTCCTCAGGGACTACTCAGGGCTCCAGCACTGTCTTCAGTGTACCTAGCAGCTCGACGGCATACTTCACCGCGAACTTGACCAGTGCATATTTCAATGTGTAAGCCCATTTTCACCACTATTGATGCAAGGGTTATAACATACGTATAGGACGTCCTTTTTGCGCGGAGTTCGTCTGATAAACCAACGCCAGCAAGTGCTCATCCAGGATGAGATTACCGCATCGGGATCCATCATGTGGCGAGCGCACACCAACGGTACTGTTACACTCGGCAACAACAACCAGACTGCCACGTTGACCATCGACTCGAACACTTTTGAGGTTCAGCTATTGAATCCATCAGGGGCTCAGTTCTCCACTATGGACGCCGTGCGTTTGTCCACTGACCCTCCCACCCCGACCGGTTGGCCCGATCAGCCCAACCCGGGTGTGACGGTGCTCGCGATCAGTTTACCCGCTGGTCAATACACGCTAGAGGTTCTTATGAATCCCCAGTGGCCGGGCGTGTCAAGCTCGTCATACGTGCAACCAAGCAGTGTTCCACTCAGCGAGTGGTCATTGACGAGCCACCCCTAGTGCAGTTTCCGGTTTCTAGCTTTTACTTTGGAAGTACAAATAGCCGGATATTTGGACATATTTCTTTAATTGCAGACACTTTGGTAGCTTAGGCGATCTGAGGACAATTGAACTATCAGTTTGGATGTATGGTGTGATGTACAGATTAGGGAGTGACGGGTGTAGCGGTTCCCTAGGCAGCTGGCGGTTGACTTGGGCAGACACGCCTTGTCCTGGTCCCTGTACTTTCACCAGTCGCTCCTTCACATTACCTACGCTCCTTTCTCAGTCCTTCCCCTCTCCACTTTTCGCAGCAGCCCTTCATTCTACCTTCGCCTAGCGTTCTTCCCGCTTTACAGACTACGGCTTCTATCGTCTCAACAATCGGACCAAAAACCGTTCCCAGATGGCAAAGTTCAAATTTATTTACCTTTTCTATGTTTCCCTTGCTTTGGCCGTCGCTGCCCCTGCCAACGCCAACACCTTTGGCCCCCACCGCCGTGACCATGCAGACCTCGGTCGTCTGCTGAAGAAACGGACACCCATCGATGTCTTGGGTGGTCAGTCCTCGGCGCAGGGCCAGCAAACACCCTCAACTTCACCCGCTACTCAGCCCACTCAAGCTACCTCGACTGTAGCCCAAACGACACCCGCGAATTCGGTATCGGTCCAGACGACCTCTGAGGTTGCTTCTGCTTCTGCTTCTGCGGTGAGCTCGACTCTTAAGACTGTGACATCTAGGTTATTGAAGAAATGATCTCGTAGAGCCCTTCCACAGCTAATGGAAGTGGCCTGTTGAGTTCTGTGGTGGGCGGGCTTTTGCCTACTCAGTCGGGTACCACTTCATCCGCCGTGCCCACCACTACATCCTCCACCTCAAGCCATCCATCCAGCGCCCCTCAGACATCAGCCCAAGCTAGCGGAACACTTGCGTCGACGCCATCACAGTCCATCCCGTACCTGACTGGCAGCAGTGCGCCAACAGCCACGCAAACTAGCTCAACCTCGTCCTCCTCGGGCATGTCACATACCGCGATGACGGTTCTCATCGTCATTGCCGCGTCTGTTGGGGCCGCGATAATTGTGTGGACCATCATTCGCAAGTGGAAGTTTAGACCCTCCTCTGATTTCGAGGGTCGCATGCAGCCCATCGACTGGCAGCCTGGTGGAAACAATGAAGACACCGGCTTCCCCAGCCAGCATCGCCCATTGTCCCGTGCATCTTCGTTCCACTCGGGCCCCGGTCTCGCCGATGATCAAATGCGAGGGCCCATTGCCGGACATGGTACTTCACCACTCAACCCTATCCCTGACCATGACTTCACTCCTGGTCCGGCACATCTCGCCCCAGTTGGCGGGTATGCGGACCTCGCTCGTGGCCCCAGTCCGCAACCGATGATGCAAGAGTCTCTCGAACGGGCACCCAGCATCAATAGGCCCATTCAGTATGATCAATACGGAGTTCCTCTTCACCATGGGTACAGTGGATATTAATCTCAGGCAGAGGTTGTGTGCACAAGTGCCATGGTTATTGGTATCCTTGGTTGCATGGGTGTTGTTTCGGCCCTTGTTTACATTGAACATATATCAATTTCATCTGCTTGCTGGACGATGCAATTTGATCCTTTTGCTCGTATTTTCATCTGATATCTTAGTCAACGCATCAATTTCATGCGTTCATACCCTTGTTTCCACATAATTACCCACACCCGTAGATATTGTTTGGTTGCTTTGATCGGCACTCATCCCTAGACACAGTTAAGATACTCGTGTAGTGTCATTCGCCGGCCAGTGGCACTGCGATATGGATGTGTACCAATCATTGTATCTTTCCCTTCATCCACCTGTGGTAAGCAACGGTACCTAGAGGTATCAGGAGTATAGCTATCCACCATCCAATCACCCTTGCGTTCCAAAAGCCCCTCTGTACAGTAGTGGTTGGTTTGGCGGAACGTGCGTCTCCATCGTCAAGCTTAGTGCTCGCGAACAGGCTCTCGAGGCCCGTAGGACGTTCAGGAGGGAAAAATTGCTGGGGGCGCAACCAAGTTCCGTTGTCGTCTACAGCTTTCTTGATCCTGACGGGAGACGGATTGGTCGGAGTCCAATCCATCGCATCTTCGTCTGTAAATTCATCAACTTTGATTGGAGATGCTTGGGAAGCGGTTGGGGCAGGGGTAGGAGACACCAAGGAGGGGTGACCAAACATCGGGTTGGTGAGGGGGATGAGCGGGTTAGAGGAAAGTGTGAGGGAGGCGAGAAGGTCTGGTTCGTTGTTGACGGGTGCTGTGGGCATGGGGGAGGCACGTGCACTGTGTGCTGATGACTCGGGAGTATCACGCATGGAAGAGGATCGCGTTGACGTCTCAATGAGGCGGATTGTTGGAGGCCGCTGTAGATGCAGGATGGTGAACGACGACGAGAATACCTATTTTCGTTTGCGTTGATAACTCAAGCACCAGTGAAAGGACAACATACCAATAATTCAAGAACGAGTGATACCGAACAATATGTGCTAACACGATGCGACAACGGATAGGCCGCGATACGGAGATAGTCCCAAGATGAAGACTGCCATGGCAGAAAGAGGAGAATGGATGTGATGAATCTAGAGAACCAAGAGAGTATCTGAAGGACCTTATGCAACGTGAGCCACTTGATTTGCACGAATTATAATACGGAACCTACAACATAGGGAGCCTTTCCTTTAATGCGGACATCACGTCCTTGCACTCTTGCTTTCTGGGAGCGATAATAGGTTGGGTCCCAGGCTGTATAAAAGAGAGAGAAAAGACAGAAAGTAGGGAGGACAGGAATGGCTCTAGTGAGCGAACGTGGAAAATCGTAACCTCGGATCGCTGGGAGACGGGATCAACGGGATTCAACGTACAAAGCAATTGCACCTACCAGTTGCATGAGCAACAAGTACGCACAAGAGGGTGGTCCACCATAAAGCACCCCTTACTCGCCAGATAGCAAGTTGGAATTCTAGCTTCTCACGGTCCTTTCCAGAGCCAGATACCAATCGCTGCCTTTCTTTCCCTTTGCTTTCCTTGAGCCAGCCTCCAAGGGCTTTCGTCCGGGCCATCTGATTCTTCTGCTCTATTTCGTCTTCAACTGCAGGCTGGCAATTCACGCAGACAGGAGGGTATCGCACGTGCAACGATTCACGATACGCAGACAGTTGTTGCACACGCTGAGCGTAATCGGGGTGCTGTGGAACAATAGTCCGAGTTGACGTAGTGGCATATGTGATTGTTGCAAAGAAACTTGCCTGTGGAGGTGGCAGATAATTCGAGAGGAGGTTGACGAGGAGCATTTGGTTTGTTTGACATGTGTGGCAGAATGGACCTTTACCGTACGCGGACGGAAGCCTGTCCTTGCTCGGGGATGCTGTGGAGGAACATGAGCGGCGATAGAGACAGGGGACCACAAGGGGAGACAAACCACGCTTCGCAAAGGAGCGCGCGTTCAATTTTTCGTCGTGCATCGCTGGTTCATCAGACACGATTTCTCCATTGGTGTCATATCTGTTCCAGCAGCCACAATGGGGGCAGCGATAGGATCTGGAGTCGACTGGGGCAGGACTCACCGCTGACAGACAGAAGAAGCATGTCAGGTTGCCTCTCCGACGAAGAAAGGGTGGCGCCATTGGCGCTGCAGGCGGGTTGTCCGCAGAGTTCGTCGTCTCGCTCCGGTGTTTACGCTTGTTTGCAAAATTATTGGAAAGGAAATCCCAACTTGGCTTGGGATTGAAATGTCTCTCGCTCCGTCGCCCTCGAGCAGTCGCGGAGAAATCATACTACAGCCTGCCTATTTCACGTCCTCCGCCTTTGTCCATGCAGCTCGTGCAGACGTCGACTGCCTTATACAGGAGTATTTACAACAGTACACTCGGTCTGCACACCCGCGGATCCATCCGTTCACCCTCTTCAAGGAAATCTGGCAAAGACAGGGCTGGACATGGATCCAGTTCAAGGTGTTTGACACACGCTCCCGTGCAGCATTTCTCAGAGTTGTGATGCGACTTTTCTCGGGTGAGTGTGTCCATCAGATTCCTGTATCTTCGATTTGACGTATTCCAGAACGCATCAGTGATGGGGAGACCCCCCTGAGTCGGGCAGCAGCCTTGTTTGGTCTGTACACAATATTCCACATTCAGCCATCTACCTCGGCGCCGCCATTGTATTCCGCTGCGCAGGTAGAACTAACTTGCGGTGCGCATGCATGCTCGGATCTCCTCCCCTCCGTGTGCCTGATGTGTCACACAAGATGCGTATGAAGAGATATTGATGCTCCCCGACGCTCTGGATGGAGAGTTTTTGCTTCCTATTCGACCACATGTTGTCTATATACAGTCCAACCTGCTGCAGGCACAAGCATTCCAGATCTTGCCGCACGCAGAGATGTATCCGCTCAGTCCTCGAGCGCTCCCGCGCGAAGTTGTGGTGGAGGATGCCGACGTCATGCCGACGTCGACAGCGCAAGGACGCAAGAAAAAGGGACGCCCCTCCAAACGTGAAAGGATAAAGAAGACGAGGGATTCCCTCGTGGCACTGGAGAGATGGTGCGAGGGTGGCGACGAGTCGGATGGAGATGTGTTGGGTTTGGCACCGAATGCGACACGCGATCACTACCTGACGGAGAAGTCGGCGCTTCTGAGTGCGGTTGGTCGGGACGAGCGATGGGAGGGGGGATTGAGAAAGGCGAATGCGGCGGTGGTGGAGCGTATGGCGACGTTGGTTAGCTAACTAATTATAGAATAATTAAAATTTTCTGATTGTTTCAGTACGGGAGCCGGTTGTTGTCTTGGTCGTCATTGTCGACACTCACCTGGGTTGTACACTAAATTCGCATTCTCCGCAGTTGTGTCCACCACCGCTCGTTTACAACATCCACCCTCTTCATGGCCTTTCGAGCTCCTGATGCCCAGGGCCGTTTCTACGCCCAGGCTGCGTCGAACGCACCCTCCACCGCAAGTCTCCTGCCTCCCTTCCCAAGGGGTCCTCAAGGCGTGCAGGCCACGTTCGCAAGAGCACCTCCATCAATCCGCACCCTCCCTAGTGTCAACTCCCTCGTACGTCTTCCTTCCGCCTACTCACTCTCCCGTTTAACACTTCCCAGAACGACTCCCCGTACTCCAGCGCAACCGCAGGCCGGTCACCCGCATCCCAAGTACAATCCATCTCCGACAAGGCAAGCCCTCCCTCCGTCCTCTTTCTCACCCACCAATATCTTCTTTCCAGTTCTCCCTCTCACCCGACCCCAAATCCTGGGGAGCTGATATCTCTCCAAATCACCCCGAGCCTGATGATTTTCTCCACAATCCCGATCCACGGCGTGATAGAAAGAGTGACCGCGGCGGCAGCGTGCTCACTTACAGAGGTCTAACTAATCTTGGCTGTCTGGTTTTCCTCGCCGTCGGCTTAGTCACCCTGTTGTATGTCACTTTCCTCCAATTTGACCCCATCTTGACGCGTCTCCAGCGCCGGATACCCCATGATATCCTATTTCTCCACCCACTCCGTCTCTTACGCCGGCGGTTTTAATATAGGTGGTACCAATGCCAGCGGCCAGGCAAGGAGCAATATACTTTATCAAGTCACATGATTCATATTCATATTCATTTGCAGATTCCTACTATGCCGAATAACTTTGGTTTGATCGACGTCGACACCCCATCCTCGGCGTTTACGATGTCGTCGTTCGCTGATGGTTCAGAGTGGCAACTGGTTTTTAGCGACGAATTCAATACTGAGAACCGCACCTTTTGGCCTGGTGATGACCCATACTGGGAGGCAGTTGATCTCCATTACTGGCAGGTAGCGTTTGCCCCTTTCTCCGATCCAGCATTGTTCTTGACATGCAAACTAGACCAACGACCTAGAGTGGTACTGGCCTGATCAGGTGGTAACCAAGAACGGTGCACTGGAGATTACGATGGCACAACGGAGCATGAACAACCTCGATTACGTTAGTGGAATGATCTCCACTTGGAACAAGTTTTGTTTCACCGGCGGCATGGTACTAGTATCCGTCACTTTACCAGGGTCCGATACCATACTGGGTATGCACAGAGATTGTTGCCCATATATTACCACGCACTGCTGACCCCACCCTGTCCTTCCAGGACTCTGGCCTGCAGGTTTGGACTTGCACGTTCCTCTTTTGTCGTCGACGTACTAACTCTCTTATACAGTATGGACGATGGGCAATCTAGGTGAGTGTACGCACTAGATTAGTTACTCATTAACTTGAACACCATCGCTAGGTCGTGTGGGCTATGGTGCTTCTTTGGAGGGCATGGTACGGATTGTTCCTTTAATATGAGCATAATATATCCTTACCTTCGTCCAGTGGCCCTATTCTTATGATAATTGTGACGTTGGTACCGTAGCGAACCAAACGCATAATGGTGCACCCTCCGCGGCTCTAACTAACGGTGACCCATCCCATGGAGGCGTCTTGTCTTTTCTTCCCGGTCAACGTCTGTCGAGATGTACCTGTAAAGGTGAATCACATCCTGGGCCCGTCCACTCAGACGGAACGTATGTCGGCCGTTCGGCACCAGAGATCGATATCTTTGAATCCCAAGTGTGTCATCTCATCCACAAAACACACACTCTTACTCGTGATTATAGATCTCGGGTACCCCACTTCAGGGCCAAGTCTCACAGTCTGCACAGTGGGCTGTAAGTGAGCTGTGTGATGAATTACACACTCTAACCAGTATTCACTTAGCCCATGAACGCTGCCTATGAATGGCTAAATACCACGGGCCACTTCAACATCCCGAACCCATCTATCACCCAGCTGAATCCATACACGGGTGGTGTTTTCCAGCAGGCTACCTCAGGCGTGACGACCACGAGTAAGCAGCCACCTTGCATCATGCTCGCGATACGCTGAATTGTTACAGATCAGTCCTGCTACGAGCTGACGTCGCAATGTTTTGCGACATATGGATATGAATATCAACCAGGTACTTACTGTTCCCTTCGCACCATCCCTTATTAATGTCGAATGATGTCCCAGGTTTCGCGTCTAGTGGTGGTGTAAGTGCATCATGAACTCTCGAACCTTCGGATCTCACAGGAAAGAATAAGTACATATCCTGGATTACAAATGATCAAATTGCTTGGACGTTGGATGCAAGCGGGATGGCAGCCGATCCATTGACCGAGATCGCAGACAGACCGGTTCCGCAGGAACCCATGGTACACGATTACCCTGCTTACGTGTACGCCAACTAAAAAACTATCCCACAGTATTTGATCGCCAATCTGGGGATATCTCCAAACTTCGCACCCCCCGATTTCACGGCGCTCACTTTTCCGACGACGATGAAGATAGACTGGATTCGTGTTTACCAACCAAAGAATGCGATCAACGTCGGCTGTGATCCAAAGGATTTCCCTACTGCGGCTTACATTAATGAGTAAGTGTATCCTAACAGTCCTGTTGCGTGTTCTCACAAATTTGAAGGTACCTGGAGGCGTACAGCAACCCGAACCTAACGACATGGACAAAGGACTATGGACAATCGTTCCCAAAAAACAGCTTCCTAGGCCAATGCTGAAAGGGACTGGTAAATATTTGTCCAATGTGTTCGTCGGACATATTGTGGGACCACGCGCTTGTGTTTGCAATGTTTTTGGACGCGTAATTCGTCATGTTTCCAGTCGTTCATTACTGTATACGCTTTCCGCAATTCTCCTCTGAATCTCGTGGAACTTACCACAGGCAACAATAATTGTTTGTTGGGCATTTATGAACAGTCGTCGCATTTGGTATTCATGGCGGGGCTTGACTACATTAGCAATGAACGTACAACATTTCCGATAGATATTGCTACTTCATACCAAGAGAATTCCAGAAGAGATACTAGATGGATTAATCACGCTGTCCCTGTAGCTTGATTTCGGTCCAGCAAAATTTGGAGTTTCCCCAATGTCCGCTCCAGTGTTATGATTCCTCCTGCAGTCAGTCGAGGCACCGCAAGGTCTTGATCGTGGTCGCCCGCAGGCTCGTTCTTGCTCTTCTCAATCAGCTGCCGGGCATCATTGAGGACCTTGGCAAGCCTCCCCCTGGTGTAATATAACCAATTGATCTCTGACCGTAGACCACCAAGAGGAATCTCAAGCGCTCGGCGGACGAATCCCCTCGACAGGACATACGCCTTTTCGCTGTATAGCCGACTATAAGAAAGTGAGCAAAAAGGAACATTCGGTGCGCGGAATTATGACCTGTTGACCATGCCTTCTTCCGTGCCTCTCAGCTTTTCGTACGCAGGCTCGCAGAACCATCTAGATGAGTCTTAGACAATGCCACTGGCAAAACATTACGACCCACGGTTCTTTTACTAGTACGAGACCTTGGATGGAGACAAAAGCTTGTAGTAAACTCGATCTTGACGCACTCCAGGTCTCGGTGCGATCGCCGGACCACGTTCCTAGGATCGATAAACAAACCTTGCCCTCTTCATAAAGATTCCTATAAAAAATGTATCGTTATGTGTTCAAGGCGATTTGTATGCTTGTGTTCACTTACGGATTGACTGGATGGTGTGGTTTGACATAGTAGTGAGCACATGTCAGTGAATCACAACAGAGCGTACGCACCTCTCCCGTTGCCATTTGTCCAACTGAGGAAATGGGCTATGGGCGGGCTTTGAGGGAAATTGGAGTCTAGCATCCAATCTATGACAAATGGTGCATCTTCATACGGTGTATTTTCTGGCCCGATGATCAAGCATCGCAAAAGATCCGAACGATCCTCGTATGCACGCACTATGATAGAGTCTGGCAAATGTGATCAGGGTCAAAGCGTAATCGTCCTCATGAATGTCATTCACCTGGTAAACTATTGGAGAGAGCTCGATACTCCTTGGTCAGCCGAGCAAGGAAAGCTCGTGAGGGTTGACCAGCGGACGTGGAGTAAAAGGCGTGGTCGGTAGGGGCAGAGGGTAGGATCTCGAAGCGTTTCCATAACGAATCGTCATCCACTTCAACCGTATCCTTTGCAGTAGTATTCACAACCAATTCTTGGCTCAATTCCGGGGACGTAGAGGGCGAAGTAGGGAGCGGAGAGACTGAATCTGTAAGATCCAGTGTGGCGTTACTTGGAGGGGGATCAAGTGAATCGTCATCTAGTCCCGGTGATGACTCAGTCTCTGTCCAGGGAATGTCAACCTCCATTTCTTCCGGCTCCTCGTCTGTTTCCTCCCACTCGTCGTCATCAGAATTCTTCTCGTACCGCCAAACACCGTCCCCATCTTGGAGCCAAACGCCCTCCGAGTATTCCTCGTTCGAGTCGCGTTCTGACATTTCTTCGTCCCAGCCATCATCATCGATCTGCTCCAGACTGTCATATAGTCTTGTTAATCTTTCCAAAGGCAAGACAGACACATCCATGTTTGGGTGTGTCACTTCCACTGAGCCATCTAGATGGAGCTGTAATCATTGGTTAAACAAGAGTCAGTCAAGATCTCCGGAACATACCTCAGTAACTTCCCCGAACCACGAAAAAGAGTTGTCACCCACGCTGGGAAGAGAAACGTCGTAGGGATAGAGTCGTTGGGTATTACGATTAGCCGCTATCAGCGCTCCCAGATCGGCCATTGTACGTCTCCATCCACAAAGTTCACCATCGGCCCGCACCGGTGGTTCACGAACCCATTCCTCGATCTCACCGATCTTAGGAACGCGCGGAGGTACAAAGCCATTCGTGGCATCCACCGGGTGTATGAAGACAGAGTCGCCTCGTCGTACGCCGAAACCGTGGCCGTGTAATGCATCCGGACTCGTGTCTCCTGTTCCATTTGGATCAAGTTCTAAGACAGATACAGTTTCCAGAGTACC
The DNA here is from genome assembly GCA_038092575.1 of Boletus subluridellus. Lineage (NCBI taxonomy): Eukaryota > Fungi > Basidiomycota > Agaricomycetes > Boletales > Boletaceae > Boletus > Boletus subluridellus. The sequence goes on along the minus strand of JBBPQN010000336.1, from coordinate 3,830 downwards.
CGTATCCGCACAGCGAATGACAGCGACTCTGTCCGTGGAATTGACGGACTGGACTATGGCCACACGTTCCTGGTCTTCATTCTTCCACAGCACATGATCACCTGGCCTGTTGACACATTTGAGCGGAGATCCTCTGATGAGGAATCCATACACACCAGCAATCATATTCATCAACATTCAAGTATGGGATCAGGTCTGTGGACGGTAAGGTCTCTCTCCAGCCATCTTGCCATAGAACAGTCACAGTTGTCCGCGTTTCCTGAACACACAGTGCGCGGTTGTCAATCCTGTTATCGACCCCGACCCCAGTTTCAAACGACACGATTGGGACGGTCTCGTCATCGGGAATAATCACTTTGTCACCGACACGAATGTCACCGGATTTTGTCTTCAGAACCGTGAGTTTTGTGAGGTCTTCTCCATGCCAAAAGCGTTCAGGACGTCGTTTTGTCAATGCAACATCACGATCAAGCTAAGAACTCGAGTCAGAGGAGGAAAGGAAAAGACTGAAGGACCACACCGTCTGGTTTAGTGCTAGCCAACATATGGCAAGTACAGTATGCTGGAGGTCAACCACAGTGTCATTCACTGTTGGCATTGGGGCGCCTTGACACACATTATGAATACCGTGGAAAGTAAGAGGATGCGGCAGGATATCCTAGACGAAATTCTCGATAATTCAATAGTACGGCGTGAAGAATAGATTGACATACAAGGCCTTTGTCCCCGATTGTGAGGCGTGAGCTTATCTCCGGCATCCGAATAAGGGTACCTGACGCCGAGATGACAAGTTCGTCGAAAAGCTGCAGGAGTGAACGAACTGATGGACCACATTTCGATAGATGCGTACCTCGATGACCTTGATAGAGTTAGCTTTGGATCGTGACATGTAGAACATGGGAATTCCTTACTTGCCCAATCCAATCGGCATATACGACATAGTCGCCCGCATTGACGCTAGCTGCGTGACGAAGATCCTTGACGTCTCTCCAGCCCTGGAGAGGCTCGCCGCTGATGGCGTGTACGAGCCTAGCCTGTGCATGGGTGCTAACTACGACGCCAGAGCGAACGTCGTCGAGGCTGCGTTTACAATAATCCCCCGCCTGAAAAGTGCGATCGACCAGCTCGTATTCGGATTCTAGGACAATCTCGCGAAGACCGCCGGGTAGGAAAGACACGCCAACCTCGCCGCGGGTGAGGGGACGCATAAGCGGATCGATGAGGGGGCTTGGAATGGGAGGGATATCGTCTGCATCATGCCAACAGCGCTGAGAAGGACTGTGAGAGGGAGCGAAGACGGAGAGCATCAGTAGTTACCAATACGACACCATGCACGCTCGGGGAACCGATTCGCCTCACGATATCTTCTTGGTAAAACTAGAGGACGGGGAAGGTAAATTAGGGAGGTCGGGGGGGAGAGCGGAAGAGTACCTTTGTAGACGGCGGCGGCGACATTGAACGTAGATGTGAAACTGGGCGGGAACGAGAGCGAGTCTAAGACATTGTTGTGCAATGCCTCATCGGATCACGTGCCACTCCTCGTCCACTACCGTCATGCTAGACCTCCCCGTCGAGATCATCATCCAGGTATTCTCCCATCTTGCCTATCGTGACTTGATCACTTGTAGCCTCGTGAGTCCCCCATTCCCTCCGCCCCCTTGTTCGACTTAATCAACTATCATGCCAGGTGTGCCGCCTTTTCCATACAACTATACAGGAGAACGCATCCTGCCAGTATACAATCGAGCTCGCCGTCTCTGGCATGCGAAATGGCCCTCCCAGCGTCATGGGCCATGCCGATCGCTTGTCTATGCTCCGCGACAGCCAAGCTGCATGGCACACCTTGCAATGGTCCGCATTGAAAGATATCCGCATGATGCAAGGCTCCTTGTATGAACTCTATGGTGGCGTCTTGGCTCAGTCCAACTATCCGGGTGGCCGCGGCCTGGTATTTCGTCGCCTTCCGTCTCACTATCGCGGCATCCAAGAGCACGTGTGGTCGCTCGAGTTGGACATCATTTTGCGAGACTTTACGTTAGATCCCGCTCAAGATCTTCTCGTCCTCATTGCACAGCCAGTTCTTCGGTGAGTTATGCATCTCCACCATGGCTGTATCTTCACCTCTTTCAAGACCCACCGTACACGATGCGCGAATAGAAATCTCGATACACCTACGTTCCATGTCAACCGGAAAGGCACATCCTTTGGCCACAAAATCGCCCGTGCTCGTACACGACGTCGACCTGCGCACCGCAAACTTGACATTCACGGTCCAGATCCACAGCGACCGTGTTGCTGTGCACTTTATTAGTCATGGGATGGCACCGTCAGAGCTCGTGGTATGGAATTGGAAGACAGGGGAGACACTTTTGGTAAGACAACACTAACTACCGTTGCATATACTCACTCTGGTCCCATCTAGAGCACCTACAGTGCCAACCTGATGGCGTTTGCGTTTCTTACCGAACGCCTTATTCTGGTAGGTGGCTTCGGAGACGTCGAATTCAACCTCAGTCAGCCACGGCTTTTCGTGGTAGACCTAGACTCTAGCGAGGGCGAAAGGATCGAATTCGACGAAATGGACTATCTCTGCGCATTTCTATACCCAGCCTGCTACCCCTGGGTTCATCCACTGAGTTTCCTGATTCGATCGGACCCGTGTACCGGCTGGTCATCACATCCAGGTGTTCAAGTGCCGTTTTCAATTGGACCTGGGCCGAGACTGTATATTGTGACGATTTGGGTCATGCAGGGTGAAGAAGTCTCTCCGATAGATCTTTTCGTGCTGTCGAACACATTGCTGGATCGTGTTGATACGCTCGGGGAAGGCGAAACGCGGCATGATTTCGAATGGTCCGAATGGGGACCCGCTGAGACGCGCATAATAGCACAAGCGCCGCACTCCCACGTGTGGGTATGCTACGTGTTTGGCACTCGATTTAGTTCGGTTATCGGGGGCGGACGAGAGAGCCGCCATAGGGACTCGCGGATATTGGAGGTGTGGGACTTTAACCAGCTTGGGATCAGAAGGGATATCGGACGGGCGAGGGCAGAGACGTGCGAGGTTGAATGGCATGTTGGAGACACCAGTGTGCTGAGCAGCAGGGTGTTTGTGGGAGAGGTGCGCACGAGGCTGCCGTACCGAGTGCTGCGGAGGAAGCTGGCTGCGCCGTCGGAGGGGGATCCAGTGTTCACGGAGGCGATGTGCAGCGAAGACAGCGTTATGCTCGTGGATGTGAGTGTCGGTCTGCTGGTTATTTCCGCTCGGCGTCGACTGAGGATCGTGCTAGTCACAGGGGCGATACTTTCGGATTCTGACGTTCTGACGGGGCGGGTTTTGTGTTGTTGATACTAGTATTTTGTAATATAATAAATGTAGCTGAGGGGAATGTGCCATTGCCGTTCGAGTCGCGGATTGAGCTCAGCGTTACAGCAAATACAGCTCGCCCACCATCCAGCCTTGCTGTCAACTGCCACACATGTTAAAAACCGCACCGAGTCCCCCTCCTTCCCCCAACCATGTCCTTTCTCTCACATACCTCTTCCCGCCTCTTTTCCCCGCATCGTGCCCCAACCTTCCGTGCCTTGTATGCAGTATGTCACCCTCTCTGTCCTCCCGCCCCCGCTGATCTCTCTTCAGACAATCAGGAGTCTCCGCCAGCCGCCCCCGAGCTCTCTACCCCCAGAGGGCGATGAGTTCGATCCATCAGAAAGCGCAAGTCGCCACACATATCCTTCCGGTCACCACATCGCTCACATTTGACACAGGATTTCATTCTTTCCATCCTGAGGGCAAACCCCTCCTTGCGCGACACAAAGTCCTATTTAGA
>JBBPQN010000335.1:0-17919 GCA_038092575.1 Boletus subluridellus | reverse complement strand
CGTGTTGTCGGTAACTGATCGTCGCGGGGCTTCAATCGGAGACATGCGCTGGGTGTGGCAAAATGTATTTCATACTTCGACGTAAATGCAACGAAATAACTTGTGGAATATCGTAGACGTGAAAGTATCTCAAGTCCTACTCGTCCATCGTTCGTCACTCACTTTCAGAGGGATCCTCTAGATTTTGACTATCTATTTTGTAGATGACGGCGCTTGTCTGCTTGCCTAGCATCTATCTATCCGTTTCAACAGACCCGCTGGAATCGCGTAACCTCGAAAAGTACATCAAAGAAATCCTGGGCGGCCGCTCGAAGATGGGAATTATTCATTCCCGACTGAAATTCCAAAATTTCTTGTTGTCTTAATTCCCCTTATAAGCCCCAATCAAAACTAGCTCCGACCTGTCACCCACACCACCTCTCAATCAAAACACCTTCAATCGATGGGTTCCAAGGACCCCGCCGTTGCGATTCTCCCAGCCGACCTTGGAGCCGCTTCCGCGTTTGACCAAAATGTTTTTCCTCTTGCGTATTATGATGCCGGCGACAATTTCAGCAAGGGTAGCGTTCTGATTAAAGCAACACTGGAGGAAATGGACGCGATTAAGCAACTGGGCATCGATCTCAACAAGAATGAGGACTTCATTTTTAATACGAGGCTCAAACTTGAGGAGTCAGTTCTCATCCACGGTGTACACACGTCTGCTCATGTTACAGTAGCCTGAAAGTGAAAAGGGCAAAATTACAGGATAATCGTAAAACTCTCAATCCGTTCAAAGCATTTTTGAACTACAGAGCAGCCCGGCTGTTTCATGCAGCATCGAAAGCTCTGTTTCTTCAGACCACGGTTGGGTTAATCAACTAATGATATGCAACATCTACTGAATATATCACCCGTTTAGCGCACGTCTGAGAAGATCCACAGAGAGGAAGGGCGTGTGCGAGTGGTTTCAACTACGCAAATGCGAACAGTAGACGGTAAGCTCTAAATGGGTTACTTGATTTACAGCTTCAATATTCACGCTTGGTCATACCTCAGGCGCAATGTCACCGAACGTAAAGGTCGTCGGGTTCGCAGTTGAGCTGCCCGATGGGTGGAACGACAATGCCGAACGAACGATCAATGATGCAAGGGAAACGATAGCTACCACAGACCCATTTCAAGATAACTCCATCATTCAACAATTAGGCGAGGGTGAGGAAGTTGGGGTAGTTGAGCGTGATAATGACTGATAGGATCCAAATAGACGAACACGCAATCAGTTTACTCAGCCAAGATGTGCGTGGTTCCGGCGCTGATGAAGGCAGCCAAACGTCCGGTGTCTCCAGCGATCTACAGCGGTCCCGTCCGACAAGTCCTCAACCCATCAATCACATTCACATCTACCAGAACTCCATAGTGACAACAAATTCCAACCTCAATGGATTCACAGTTAATCGTGGCTCACGGAACAGTGGAGGTTAGTATCGATCTCTTTCAAACAGTGTGATACTGATATCTCCCTAGCATCGGTTACCCAGGAGTCTGCACCATGATGACGTTCGCATTCTTCCGCCATTCTGTGTAACACCCTATTGTAGCCGTAGTGAATGAATACCTCTTGCTATCGTGTTTTCCACCTACACGTCAGTCGCGCCCAAAGCATGAAAGCAGTAGTAGCTTTAAATTTCTAATGCCTCTCAGACCGAACTTGGATAGAATTGGTGTCACACACTATAACGGTGGGCTGAACTCTGGCATGACGACTCTGAAATTGTTTCATGAGACAGTGGCTACTAAGGGCGAAAAGAGTATGATACGAAAATGCACTGTTTAGCTGTCGAGGCGCAACGTCAACGTTTCAACCCTGGTGCACAGGTTGGCCCGGAATGTCTGGACTTATCTATGTAGCCACCATCATCAGACAGTTGGCATGGCACTCGACTAGTATGTATTGGTGGTCTCTTGGATTATCGCGCCACCACCTGATGTTGTCGTTGTCGTTGCTAGCTAGGTACGTATACCATCGCGAGCCTTCCTTGTCCTAGAATATAACAGGAGGACGTACCTCCACACGATGCCTGATTTTGTTTCTGGTGACAAGACTAGCCTGATTCGGCGCCGCCGCATGTACAGTGGGGGATTCAAGGATTTCTATTGGCGTGCATAACTGCCATGGCGGACGGCAATGCTTGTAGCGCTGTCAGATTGAATTATTCGAACTCGTGACTGTAGATGTATTCGACATGTGTGCGTGCCTCATTGGAAACAGTTACGGGGTCTTAGTAACTTCACCGGGATCTTCCAAGGGATTTTGGGAACACTCCGAGCAAAGCTTGCATCCTGGAGTAATATCTGGAGATGTATCACGTATCCACCGCCAGCTGAGATCGTCTCCAGAAAGGTAGACAGTGTATATTACAGGTTACTGTCATACATACAGGCGTATTACGCCAGTGGGTATCTGTGGAACGCCTCTGGAGACAAACGCGATGCGTTGTATCCAGTGTGAAACAGTTGACCCGTTCAAAGGTGTCTTCCTCGTTATCCACGACCCGCAAGCATAATTTCCAGCCCCTCAGGCTCTGCCGCACCCTATCAAACAGAACAACCACTTCCTCCAAATTAAACTCGCTTCCCCTGTCAGTTTCAATGAGTCAATCAATTCTCAGTCCGAAGGGCAAAGCAACCAACTTGGATGAAGTCCTTGAGCGCATTTCCAACGTAAAAGACGTCTGCTTTGGAGGACCTTGAGTGCACGGGAAATGTTCGCGAAACCACTGTAATCACTTTTGAAGACGGTTTTCATGGGATGAAAGTATTCTGGTAGGGCTCGCTTGAATCGAGCACGACGTTTCTGTTCATACGATCTCTGTTGCAGAATGAGATCTCGAATTGAAATTGTAGGAGGTGGGTCCAACGTGATGTCAGTGCATGAATAAAAACCCCTCGAAGGGCACGGTCAGAAGATGCCTCGAACAATCGACGTAAACAGTCAATCGCCTCATCAAAGGTGTCGAAGTACAGATCAGAGTGTGCATTCGGTAAAACCCCGAGAAGCGGTGTGGTACGTTCCATCGACTCGCGAAGCTTGTCGGAGTTGCGAAACTCAGCGACCTTGTCACTACTTCTCTATGATTGGCATGTGAATGGTGTTATCGGCGAGCGAATTCGAAGTGTCCTTGTTCGGGTTATTCTTAAATAAGGTGGAACGACTCTCGGGAGAGCTTGGTGCGGACGTTTGTGATTTCAGTCCAATAATCCCTGTAAAGGCGTTAATCCATGAGCAGGACGGTTGTCATTCTACACACCAGGGCTTACGTGATGCTTACGTTGGGACTGCTGAAGGTTTGGATGCAAGATCGTGAACCTTCGTGACCACAAACAACCTGCAATGGCATACCACCCCTTCTCCATTGATTACAGGTGAGACCAAGGTGAGGACATTATGGATAGGGATGCAATAATTCGCATATTGCCGGGGAACCAGATCGGAGGGGGCATACAATCCGATGTCTACTCCGTCGGAGTGGACCATTCGTCTGGTCTGCATCAATGCAACCACCCTGGCATTACAGGCTCAAGTTGCGTTATAAATTGGGAGCTGAAAAGCTAATTAGTCGAAAGGCATGAAGTAGAAGAAGATGCATACCTCTAGCTTCTTCTGACCCTCGATTTTCTCGGTTTCCGTCTGGCAAGGGGACGTCGGATGAACACCGATGCGATATTTCATTGCCTCAGATCACTCTGGGCTGACCCAGTGGTTGTCTCCGGGCAAGTAGTGCCTTCCGACCAGGGTAACGCCCAGCCTGCCGTTGCCTGCAAACGCTCGGACCAATACCAGGGCACAAATGAGACGGATAGACTTTGGGGGGGCACCACAAACTTGCGGGGAAGGCCCCAGCCAATCCAGAGCTTCGCTTTCATGTCCGCCTGGGTACCATTGACCCAAGTATTCGTGACAGTGACCTCAAGGAGTACCTTGGGCCTGAAAACTGAGCCGATGGCAGAGGATTGGAAGTATCGTTGGAAATAGTTGATCCATCGTGGAGAGCGTCGGCTTGCTTTATATCCGGTATCTGTTGTTCGTGAAATCGAACAGAATCCCACCACGAAACAAAACATGGGCTTGATGTTCGAGGGGACCTAGTGAATGGCAGAGGGTTAGTCGTCGAATAGGGTGACGAATAGGGCGAAGAGATAACTACTCACGGTGTGTGCAATTTGTCGAATTGAGAGAGGGTGGGACCGAGCCCATGGCACACCAATCACCAAGAGATCATATTACACGACGACGGATGGTACCCCCGGCCGTCTACGTTTGTCGAAGTGAAGTGAGGGGGAGGGTTGGGATGGAACCTGAGCTGGAGTTGAAAATGTGGGCATGGCGGCATGCAGCCTCGCCTCTGCAACGGCGCCAGACATCCACTGATCAATAGACAAGTGCTTGAGTTGGTTATGCAAGGAACGGCGTGGTGGCGATTTTTAGTAGTATGGATTCCAGAGGTGGGACTTGGAAGGGACAAGGGAGATCGATTCTCGAATTATTCCGCTCGCCGTGTGAACACTTTGGTGGGACTTGTCAATTTATGTACTGTATAGCCCCGCGCACGTATGAATAAATCGGCCGCGCGAATTTTCCTTCCCACATGAGCAAACTTGGATTCTCGAAGTAACATCATTGGCGTAATATAAGGTGGAAGTACAAGAGAGATTGTGCTGGAAGGGAAACTAGAATCTAGGATGGCGGGCTGTTCGCAGTCGGACAATGGTCGGTAACTATCCTTTTATGGTTGGCGTGGGACTAAGGTTGAATTCTTTCACTGGATGCACCTACGTGATCCACTATTTTCAGAGCCATTGTTGTTAATGGTAAATCCAGGAGCGTTGGAATCTGTGTTGTTGACGATGTTGCAATTGAGGTTGAGATTGAGCCAACTGAAACTGGAGGCCGAGCCGGGGCTACTGGGCGAGGTAGAGATACTACTGCGGGCAGACAATAATACCTCAGGGTCGAGCACCGCCTTCTCAGCTAAGATTCAATTCAGCAGCAAACATACAGTCAGCGGATGATTGGATGGAGCATCATTGCCTTACTCGAGGTTTGTCCATCTAGACTGTTCGAGGGGGTTGAATCGGCGAAGGGATTTCCGGAGGATGCCAGAATGGATGCTATCTTTTGGGCAGCTGCGAGGGCTTCCTGGATATCAGGAGGATCCATCTCCCCTGGGGGTGGGGTTGGCACTGGCACTGCAAGGCCCCAAATCCGTTCGTCCCTTCTGACGGATTCAGCTACGCTTGCTGTTTGAGGAAGCCCATGATTCAGCATAAACAAGTCGTACCTTCAACTGGAGCGAGGTTCGCGGAGGGAGTCGATAGCAGAGCTCGCTTCAACCTCTCAGAAGTTGTCTGCTGTTTCATGAGCTCCGATTATCCCGGGGAATTATTAACGAGGGTACCCTTGTCGAAGTCCAGAGCTCCTGAGCATTCTCAAGGAATGCTCGTTTTGCACGCTTAATTGCTATGAGCTTAAAGGGCTTGAATATTGATTTACTCTTCTCAAGTGATTCAAGCTCTTTCTTCCGTTGGTTCAGGCTAATGAAGCAATGGTTACTGTTCGGAACAAACTTTGCGAGTTTACCCACTTGTCATACTGGGCCTTCGTGTCTCGAAGAAGCTCACGATGGTTTTCTTCCAAACCTTCGCACAAGCGGAGAATCTGGAGCATTTCGTTCAGCGTAGCTCGGAGATATAAACCACCTGCATGCAAGGAAGTGATCTTCCCGAGCGGGACTGTTGGATCATAGTTCTCAAAGGACCCAAGGTCTGCCGTGATGAGAAGGACCGTCTGGGTGGTGTCCGATTGCATGATCAAGGGGGTACATTACCTTGGGTAAGTCGTCTTGGTTCTTTAATGGGGGGACCGTGTGGAAAAAGCGTCCTCCAGCACCCCCCTTCCCCGTCCGGCTGATCTCTCTTACCACTCGAATACAACTCCGCGATCCTCCGAGTCCATGGGGTCCGATGTAGATCCATATTTGTGTATGTTTGGTTAAAACAACACTTGTTGTTGGGTGGCGGTGCGTGCGCCGCCCTGCCAACCATGCCCGCTCGTTCAGGAGAGCAGGCAGTACTTGCTCAACTCGAACGTGCAGTTTTTGGTGACCTTTCCACAACCACAGACGGCCAGCTTTCCGAACCCGAGCTGTGGTGGTCCCAACACTATCATTGGTTGAAGGATAGTGGTTACCTACTCCGATCTCGTTATGCCCCGGATTGGACACCTTCCTGGCAAGGAACGAAGAAGAGTTGGGTTTTGTGTGAAGATGGTTGTGTAGCTCAGGTGGGTACTAAGTGGTTGGGCCCAGTCTCGTGCCGCTCATCGAATAGAAACTCGTAGTACGCTACCAGGATCCTCGATGCTACACGTGTTTCGGATGGCACATATGTTACGCTCAAGCTAGTCAACAAAATCTATCACCCTCATGAGATTGATATCGCACGATATTTCTCCTCTCAACCGCTAGCTATGAGTGCTAACCACTGCGTTCCGGTTTATGACGTCCTGCCCGTTCCTGATGAAGAGGATAGGGTTATCATTGTTATGCCACTGCTTCAAGATTATTTGCGACCTCCTTTTGATACTATTGGAGAGGCGGTAGAATGTTTTCGGCAATTATTTGAGGTATGCTTTCGTACCGTTCTCTTAGCCAGTCCCTGACTTTAAGTAGGGCCTTCACTTCATGCACCAGCACCGTGTTGCCCATCGGTAAGTCCTGTCACGAACGCTTGATTGTTCATCCTTCGATTTAGCTTCCTGCAGTGATTGTTCGTCCAGGAATATCATGATGGATCCAAGCAAGCTCTACCTTACACCATATCACCCTGCCAGTCCTTTGATGAAGCGAGACTTCTCTGGATACGCGCGCTACAAAACTCGTACCGAACGACCTCCAAAATATTTCTTCATTGACTTCGGTCTGTCACGTCGCTATGAAACTTCTGTTGCCAAACCTATGGAAGTCCCGATATGGGGAGCTGATAAGGAAGTCCCGGAGTTTCAAAATTCCAACGCTCCTTGCGATCCTTTTCCTACTGATGTCTTTTACATCGGCAATACCATCAAGAAGGATTTTGTCGAAGTAGGTCCTTAACCGTATGTTGTATACCTGTGGCTAAGTATGGCCCAAGTCCAAGCTTGGGTTTGACTTCATGCGACCCCTGATAACTGACATGGTTCAGAAAGACCCTTCAAAACGTCCCACTATGGATGAAGTTGTCCAACGATTTGCTGCCATTACAGCCGGCCTCAGCACCTGGAAGTTGCGTTCTCGTATCATCAGCAAAGGAGAAAGGGTGTATCATAGTGTGACCCGTGGAACCTCTCACTGGATGCGACAAATCGGGTTCATCACGCGTGGTATCCCGACTGTACCTACGTCCTCATGAAGTTTGCAACGCCATGCCACATTCATTTCTATGGCATATACTTTACTACCTATGTCATGCTGGTGTGTTTTCTCGGTGGCGTGTCCGTTTCAAATGGTGGTCCATGTGATGAATGGCCCAATCCCGATAAGGCACTGTTGGTGAGACATCCCTCACTGCATAGCAAACGAGGCAATTCATCATAGTTGCGACTAATGTCCTCCAACTCGATGGTGCCATGACCCCAGGTGAGCCGAAATTATGTCCGAATAAGTGATATCGTCCGCGCCTTGGCCTTCTCCAGCTTTCAGACATGCTGAAAAGCGTAAGCATCAAGAGAGTAAAACCAGTACCTACAAAGGATGTGAGAGACTGGACCTACTAGCTTTGCCATCCCGGGAAATTAATTCAGTATCATCATTACTAACCTTTTTACGCTCCCGGAAACCATTCCCGTAACGGTTGTGATCAAAGGTATCCCATGGACGGCACTCTGAAGACGTAGGAATAAATCTCGCGTACACATGTCAATGTGTCAATTGTGGTCGACCACCGTTGACAGTCCTCAATGTCAAGCATTCAACTACTAGCTATCCAGCCACATCGCAGCACTGGGCTTCAAATGCAGAACATTCGCTAGATGAAATTATCTGTGACTTGTTCACTAATATGGAAATACTGTGTCGCATTGACAAGCGGAAGGAATTCTCTGTACATACAGTTATCGCGTACTTTCGAGTCGAATAATTCTACTGAATGCATGGAATCTCTTCTGACGTGACCATGACGTTGTATTTCCGGTCCTCGCGCGGGTATTGCACTTATGGGATCCGGAAATGGGTAGGTGACTGGGGTCATATGTCTATCAACAAAAGGCTGATAGCTCCCACCGTATATCCATATTAAAATACCACCTTCTTCCTGAGCGCTTTTTCCCATTCGATCGTCGCAGCGGAAAGCAAAAATCCAAGAATAAATTTAGTATGAAAATTATAACTTCTTCCTCGAGATCGAGAACACGAATTACCTCCCACTTGCCTGCCAATGCCATGAAAAGATTAATCAGGAACGGTAAAAGGCAGTGAATAGGTACGAAATTTGCGGCGCACATCAGATATCGATAGGACCTTTGATTGGTGGATCGTTTCCTCGGTCCCCATCGCCATTCTGGTAGATGGCAGTTGTTGTATTTAACCCCTGTGTCGAGTTTGGAAATTGCGTACGTACCGCCTCGCAGTTTCCGTCCGTAACTCAGAGTATAACAACAACCAGACCTTCTCGCATGATGCCTGATTTGATGTGGTTGTGGTTGTGAGTGAGATATTTAAGGTTATGTTGATGTTGGAGCGCATGTAGCTGCCATGTCGGATATGAATACATCTAGTGCCGCCAGCTTGAATCAGCATAGCTGAAAATCGATGCATTCGCGTCTGTGCCTTGTGAGAAATGGTTACCCGGAAGACTCAGATGGTGATCAGCGACTCATCCCTGGATCGGGGGATGGACCACGACACGTGAGCATAGTTTGCAATCACCTAAGCTTTGTTGTACATTGTCAAACCGAACAACCTGTACTAAAGGCTCCACGGACTCGAAGCCTCGTTTCGTCTGTACACTTTCAATGAGTCGATCAATTCTCGGTCTGGAAAGTAAAGCAACCAACCTGGATCAAGTCCTTCTTGAGTGCATTTCCAAGGTAAAAGATGTCCGTCGACAATGGATGGCAAGGCCCGTCCGATTTTAAGCTTCTGGAACTTCCCCTAGTCGAGATTTCACTGGCGTTCGCCTCTGACGGATCATATATCCGGGAGAACCCAAAATCGATGGAAGAGGACGTTGAGTGCGCACGAAATGTTTCGCAGAAATGCTATAGTTCGTTTGAGGATGGTCTTCATGGGGCGAAAGGAGTCCGGGTAGAGCTCGCTTCGATCGACCATGATGTTTCTATTCATACGATATCTGTTGCGGAACGAGATCTCGGGTTGAACTTGTAATGGTGGATCCGCACTGATGCGTAACGTGATGTTGGTGCATGAATAAAAGCCCCTGGAAAGATGTTGAGAGCATGCTTCTACGTGGATGGATAGAGGATACCTCGAACAATCGACGGAAACAATCTAGCACCTCACCAAAGGTGTCGAAGTACGGATCAGCGTAGGCACGAAGCAAAGGCTTAACGAAAATAACGATGTCGGTGTCGTCTTTCAAAGCAATAACTTCGTAAATTGGGGCGCAATGGTTCGGGGCATGCACTAACAAAGCAACTGTACCGGAGAAGGATTTGCACATACTTGAATCCCAATCGTGAAGCGCATGCAGAATCGGGTGTAGAGTATACCTACCGCTATTCGCTTGGCATATTCGCATTCGGCCCGACGTTTCCCTTCCGCGCTCTTCCAGGATGGGGCCCAGTTAGGTGCGTATCGTGGATGAAGGATGTATCCTCGAACTTTCAGGGTGATCGCGCCACCAAATTTCTCTGCTAGTAGGTTGCTCCTGTAAGCGAGAAACTCCCTCGCCCTTCACAACACGATGCGGTCTTGCTCCTGGCGAGCAGGGTACTAGTTTTGTCTGTCATGAAATGCACCAGGAAAAGGTTTGAGTTACCATATGAAAGAGCTAGGAAGAAGGAAACGGTGTAACTACCAACCAGCCTCCACCACTCGAAGGACATGGATAAACAAGGACCTATACAATAACACGGCTGTCAAGCTTTCAGAATTTCAAGGGTCGCGGGGTTAGGCGGGTTGATCAGCGAGTCTCAGCGATGAACGTTGACTTTCAAGTTACCCCTGGCATGCTGCGGCAGTATGAGAATTTCAATCCGCGGAACCGGTATTGTCATTTGTTAGTACCTTGTTGAGCTCGGTTATCTGGTTCTTGACCAATCAGAGCCCTCCTACCAGTAGTGCCTTCGGTGAGCGAGAGAGAGCAGTTGCTGAAACCCCGAGAAGCAATAATACTAGTGAGGTATGTATGATTCATGACTCTTTGTGGTTTACCCGGTGTACTCATAAAAATTCCAGCCTCCGAGTCATAGAGCTTTTGCCTCCAGGAAAAAAATGTTTCCCTAGTTGGCTGCAGCTGTGGGAAGGTCTCCCCAAAATACCTTTATTTACCTGCAGCGCTTTGAGCATCGAGAATGATTGCTGACTCTGTAAAATCGAAAGACAAGATGCCCATCAAGAGCCAGGACAGGCACACGCGATCACCCACGTATTTAGGTCCCTCCCAATATCTACCCTGCTCACGGGCGTACCATGGCAAATCGTCGGCCTGCCATCATTCCAGTAAACCTCGGCTCCGCAGACAGGTTTGACCGTTCAATCTTCCCGCTGTCCTTGAGCAATTCAGGGGCCCTCGCGATAGGGGAGGCCTTTCTCCATGACACTGTTAACGTGTTGCTCAGTATATCTTCCACATGTACGAGCCTCCGTGAGTGCAAGGATTTTGCCAAGACGATGCACTCCAGATACGCCGAGTTCATGCATTATTCTCTTTACGTCTGCAATATTGACTCTTCTGCGACTGACTCTTCTGCGACAGACTAATGCAGGAGAAAACCCAACTTGAAAACCGCTTAAAGACTCCGAATCTGTCAAAAGAGTTCGCAAACTTCTGAGCCCTAAGAACATTCTATCACGCAACCAGGTTGCCGTTCATCGAGACGAAGGTAAGTTGAAAGTACCCCCACACCTCGGTCGCTGATTTTGTTGGTGAAGACCACATCAGAACTGATGTTAGGATCGTTGGACCCTGCATCAGTGTCAATTCCTCGCGAGGATCGGCACTCTGTCAGCGGTATGTTTTGACAACTCAGGCCCAGGTTTCATCGTACCCAATTTTTGTGGTTTGTCCCAGAAAAACCGCCAACGGGAGCCGCCATTAAGGGGATAATAATCTCGGACGTTGCCTCAGATGAGGCAATCGACTTGAAAAGAACATTCGCGGAAGCTTGTAACACCTTCACCTCAAATGCCGATGCGTCGGCTGTCAATATCAGCTGGACACACGTGTGTCCTTTTTGCTTTTAGGTTGCACTTTTCCTTACTTACACCGTAGTGATGGGAGGTGCCCTTGACCTTGTGACTTCGCAGGCTTCCAAAGCACCAACGGGAAATGATATGTCTGGTCACAGTACCGCATCCCAAACATCCTCGCCAACGACTTCATGCACTGCATGTCACAGGAATAAGCTCGTCATCAAGGACACCCTCATTGCCCCAAATGCCATCTTTGTTGGAACATCGTTGAGTCAAGGTCGTTCTCACAACAGTGGTCGTGGGTATCCATTGTTCCTTTAATGGTTTTATTACTGATGCGGCACTCTCGCTGTTAGACACGAGGTTACGCTGCCGCCACCACCTGAGTTTTCGTGACATGAAACAGGGGACAACTTTTATCAAGTTCTCCGTTAGTTGGGAACAAGGTTTCGATGTGCCATGCATGGTTGTTGACTTGGATACCTGGACCGAGGATCAAGCTTTCAAGCATGCTTCGCTGGCAAGCTGACGTATCATATGTATTAGTGTAGCACCTCACGATGTTCGACTTAAAGTTAACCCTGTCTAGTGTCGGGTGTGCGATGGCACCCATCAGACCAGAAGCAGCAGGGTCAAAGGACTCGGATCTGTTTTATATGTAGCGTACGACAAACTCTATCATTTCTTCCTGACGGATCAGCAGTGATATAAACGTACAAACCAAATATATCGTCCGCGTGGTTCCCGGCACTAAACGGTGTATCTAGAAGGGGAACGGGGGTATCCCAGCGATTCATCACGAGTAAAGGACCCGGCTTGCCAGCTCAAAGCCAAGGAAGGTAGCTCCGTTTGCGAACGGTGAACTACATCGCCAATGTCAGCCAGTTGATGCTATAGTGCGGAGGTTCCACTGACCGGATAAGGGTGGGGCCAAGCCCACGGGTGAAGGCGGCGATACCTTCCGTCCGCCAAACTTTTCGTACGCAATCCCGAGCAGAGGCATACTTCTGACCAGTCGAAGGGGTGAAACCATCGGTCTGCATTCGAGATTTAATCATGTCTATGGGGTATATTACCGCCCACAGCTACAAACATACCGATGAGCTGAAATATATGATCCATTGACGAGGGGCTTACCGCATATCCAGCAGTTGCACCGTAGAGGACGGCATTGAGAGGGTTTATCCGTTCGCGGCGGATGCCCTTTTGCGACATTTCGCGTTGAACTAGTTTCTCATACACCATGAAATAGACTCCATATCCGGTAGCTTCACGGAGGAAAGTTACACACTGGCCCTTGAAGATGCCGGGAATCCCATGTTGTGAGTATATCTTCTTGATGGCATCAAAGGGACCGTTATACATTGGATTCGTATTTGATTGAGTTTGTAGCCCTGCGAGATTCCGTGAGATCGCCAATCAACCTGATCATCTGGAATACTCACGGATCCTGATGTGCTCGACTGGGCCGGAGACGAAACCATTTGCAAGACCAGCAGCGACACCTGCTGTAAATAGTTGACCTGCTCCGAGAATTTTGCCTCCTTCACCCCCTTTTCCGTTAGCCAAATTTTGTTCTGCAAATACTCTCTTCGCGTATTCTAATGCACCAAACTGTATGGACACACAAAGTCCAATACCTAGTAAAGGTGTGAGCGTGCCCTGGAAGTGTGTCAGAGGCCTCTTTATGTCATTCAAGGCCGACCTGACCTTGTAGAATGCCAATGGTCCCTCATTCTTCAGGATCCCACCAGCACAATGCACCATGCCAGTGTAGGTCCCTTTTGGTGACGTTTGCATGCGCTGCAAGGATGCGAAGATACAAAGTTCATATATTCCACTGAAAAAATGTTCGTGCACTGACCACTTTCACGATGTCAAAGGGTTGTCCGACGAGCACCTGACTCGGCCGATGAGAATTCAACACCCGGCGCCCGCGGAACATGTGTCGCTCACCTGAGCGATTCCACCTACGGTTCCAGCAGCCAAGTCCTTGATAGTGTTGCTTGCCATGTCGTTCTGGTATTCTGAGAGGCTCTGGGGAAGGAGAGTGTGTAGGCCAACCTGTGAAAACCCAGTCCGTAACGCGACGCGGTCTAACTCATGCTCGTTATCGCATATTCGCGGTCATTGAAAATCGCTTTCCTTCATTACATAATATTACATTACATTCAGATGGCACGTGACCGGGTGTCTTATCCGGTTTTGGAGGTTGTAATTCATTTTCTAACACGGACATTTCCCCTACATACCGGTAAGCTTGCTCCTGATGGGAAGACGAGCGAACACGATTCATGGAATCTTTTTGCTGACAGTTCTTGAGGCTGATGACGGAAGTCGTTGCAGAACAGACTGCCGGGAACGACGTGAATTCCGGTGTCACCGGAAGCGTGGGAGCTGCAGCAGAGGACGGCACGAATGTCGGGGACGAAGAGTATGAGGACGATGGCGAGGACGAAGAAGAGGACGAAGAAGAGGCAGAGGAAATAGCGCGTCGCTTGAAGGAGCAACTTTGGGCGGATATCAGCAAGGCGCAGGCTGCGCAAGCCACGCCAACCGCCCAACCGCTTGCAGCCCGCATCGGCGAGCACGCTGTCTCTGGTCCCATGGCCACTATGTCGAAGAAACAAGATGCTGCATTGCAAACTATGAAGTGTATTCTTGCAATCACGGGGAACGACACACTCGCCTACTCCACGCTCGCGTCGGCTGTCGTTCCGGGAACCAACAATGACAATGTATTGAACGTCCTGAACCAGGTTGTTCGCGCCGGATCAATCTCGAAAGAACTTGCCAAATCGTTGACACCCGTCTTAGTGTCGTTGGCACGCTCCGATACACTCTTCGCGACGATGCGTCATTCAAATGCTCCTGCAATCCAACTTGACAAGGGGAAGCGTAAACGCGACGAGAGTGAAGAGGAACAACGACAAAATGACGCACGCGCTTTCAAAAGACCGAACGTCGAATACCATGATTTCCAGCACCAAATAACCGAAGCTGTTAAAATTGTTTCCAACACTCTCAGCGCCAACTCTTCGACCGATGGCTCGCTTGATCCGTCCGTTATATCTTCCGTCCAACTACATCTCCATCAGCTGTTCCTTTTTTCCATGACATCATCTTCCGGAGGCGGCCCGGAAATGAATGCGCTGCAAGAGATCGGAGGCTTGATTCAAGTCCTCGGAGTCCTTAGCGGTATTCAGATTGGCCCTACAGCAGCCCCGAACCACGCTGTCCAGCAGCCTCCAGGTTCCGCGCTACACCCCTCCCACCCCTGGATTCCGCCAGGCGTCCATCCTAATTCCTCCGTTCCGTTCAACGATATTGGCACAGCCGTCTACCCTTGTCTCGTGCCCGGTTGCCGCAAGATATTCGCAAGGCTTTACAGCCTACGAGCACACCAGCGCGTTCACGCCGTACACCGCCCATTCCGTTGCGCAGCTTGTCCTGCGTCTTTTGCACGCAACCATGACCTCAAGCGTCATGCGAAACTCCACGAAAAGAAAGCCTGGCAATGTGCTGGTTGCGATAAAATGTTTTCCCGTCGGGATGCAATTAAACGACATAAAAATAGCAGCGCGGCACGCGGCGGCAAGGGAGAAATTTGCGTCGATGCTGCAATCAGGGAGGTAGTATTGGATAAAGAAGGAGATGAGGATGCGGTGCGGGAGGGTCGGCGCACGAGGATGTGGGCGGATATCGTTGCGGGCAGTGCCTCATACTATGGCCATGGAGATGGTGGACATATGGAGGAAGGGGAGATACACAGTGATGTCATCAAACAGATGCAGGCCGCCGTGCTCAGCCTCCATGCAACGTTGCAAAGACACGTGTCGTCCGCGCTTGGTACCGATCATACAGCACCTCCATTGCATCTTGACCCGACTGGCGGGCAAGCGACACTGGCGAGCGTCATTGCTCGCGCGCAGTTGCAGAATTTAGCTCCTCGATCCCTGGACCCTACCGGTGATAGCGGCGAAATGGTCCACCCTGAAGGGTCTTTATCCTACCCTGGTGACAAACCAGCAACGTCGCTTGACTCCGCGCGGCCCGTGGAGAACGGAACGCGACCGGAGGGGACCGTACTTCAGTTATCTCTCTACGGTTTGTCGGAAGACCAGACAAAGTTGCTCGAGCAAGCAATTGCCAACGCCGCGTCAGCTGCACAGGCACAAGCTGAAGCCGAAGCTGCCTTGGAGGAGGAAGACGAGGATGAGGGTGATGACGACGACGAACAGCATGACTTGGACGAAATTAATGACACGCTCAGTTCAGCTATCACTCAAGCTTCTGTAGCTCCAGGACAGTGATCCTATCTATTTTCTTGTGTTGTATCAAATCCTAATAACATAAATACTGTATCGTTTTGTCGCCTCTCTCAGTCAAGGCTGCCGGTCCATTGTACATGCCCAATTCGAATGCTACTTGGCCTCCGCAAGCAGCCATGTTGTACAGTAGTTGTCATGGTCGGTAGTGTCGCTTAAGTCAAATGTCAATATTTACATGAATGAATGCGAAACTGGTAGCAGACGATCAGTGACCCTAGAGAAGTGAAAGCACAAAGGCGAGGTGACTATAGCTTACCCCGAGGTTGTTATATGCAATAGATTAGAGCTACATTTTGCTGCCAGAACCATGTCGTGGTCGGGGCGGTCTTGGAGCCAAATATTGTTCTCTCCGTTTTGCCTCTGCTTGCCGCCAGAATTCCTGGTTCTGCGGCGATTCACGTTGCCATGCCTCTGCGATAGCTTGAGTAGGGGTGATAACGGAGTCGTGGAAACGATGTCCTCTATTCCCGTCTGGTTTGGGGGAGGGCATGTCGGACGTCATCGCATGCTAGAGGTAAGGAAACATACTCATGATCAGATATTCCGAGGGGGACGAGAACCGATGTAACAAAAATGGGCGTACGGCAGCTCAAGGTTCATGCAGTGGGATAGGGCAGGGACCGAGGGATGCCTCTTTATACAAGGTTTCAACAACGACCTAATCTTATTTCCTTACATTTAAAACCCGTCCCGCGAGGACAGGGCATTTCATCGGTCTTCGAGGGCGGGCCACCATTGTTTGCGTTCCTATTAAGGAAAATTGAAAGATACGGGAGAAAAACAGGTCAGAATAAGTATCTGCCTTCTGCGCTGGAACTTTTGGGGCCCCCTGCGACGGGAGCCCCTGCATCCTTCGCGATGAAACCCAGAAATGGGCAGAGAACAAACGAATTACCATAACAGGTAGTTTCAAGGGAGGTCGGGGACGTAACGCTCATACGTTCCTCGAATTCGGTGACGCGTTTAAATTCCATGTTGCAAGCGAAATAAGCCCAAGACATTCCCCCATTGTGTCCCGTTTTTGAGACGAATCAATCTCATGTCCGCACGGAAGTGGAGTTTTCATGAACAACTCGCCTGACTCATCGAAATCCCCGCGCACCATCCCCCCTGAGTGAGTGCGCATGGACGAAAAGATTATGATGAAACCACGGGTGTGGCAACGGACGCCCGGGTGAACTTTCAGGGGAGGCACAGGGGAGCCATGGCTTTCCGTTGAACGCAGAATTCACAATGCCTTACGTCGTCAGGCCGAGGCCACGAGGCACCATATGGCACTTGAAGGAGAGCCATTTGCAGATATGTCGAAGATCCGCTGGCCTCGAAATGTCCAAGTAACTGAGGAAGAGAACCCATGCCAAATGTCTCAGCCATTGTTCCCTCGTTATGGGAAGGACAATGTGCATCTTTAGAGGAATGTACTAATCTGCCATGTCTCGGTTAAGGAACCAAAAGGAACTTTAGGACTGGCACTTCACCGCGTGAATCTGCATTTTTCGCACACAAGAGCACTTTCAATGACAGGACTCCACGGGCTATCCATTCCAATGGTTGGATACGACATCCAATTCTGAAGATCCGGTTACGGGAAAATCGGGTCAGTTCGGGAAGATCCCGTCCAATGAGAGCAAAGAGAACCTTGACTAAAGCATTGCCGGAAGGAAGGTGAATTCGTAGATCCGCTGTTTGGTGACGACTGCGGGGTAAAGAACAGTCGCGAGCGCTCAGAGTTGTTGTTGTTCCCTCTCCAGGTCATTTATTGACCACAGCCTGCAAAAGTGCTGTGCACGCATCGCCGGGTTCTCCGACTTTCCGTCTCCACGGAGACCCACCGTGGTTTACAACCACCAAATTTAACTGGCCTGCTGACCACAACCGTGAGTGTGGCATGTATCTTAAACACGCAGATATAATGCCCATGCACACATGGCGTTACTGAGCAAGTACGCAGCGTCTTGGGCTGGTAGCAACAGACACCTCCTCCCCTTCTGGTCTATCCGCAGGATCTCGAACAAGATGGGTGACAAGTGAGTCTCAGGTAGATCTCAACGATGTGTTGGCACGCTGTTGACGACATAAAGCTTCGTGAATTTCATGGGTGGATCCCCTCTAAACCGACTCTCATGGTTGCGACCCTCGCAATCGTTTCTGAATCTGGTCGTCGAATCCCCAGCGACACGATGGATCTTATTCAAAAG
>JBBPQN010000334.1:0-17923 GCA_038092575.1 Boletus subluridellus | reverse complement strand
CTCTCGGACGCACAGAGGAGTTCCGGTTACCTGATGGAAACGTAGTTCAGGTAAGCTCAGACACAATATATGATGACCTCGGCTTGAAAACGTTCCAGCTGGGCTCTGAACGATTCCGAGCTCCAGAGATCCTGTTCAACCCTGAGCTTATAGGTCAGGAATACGCCGGTGTCCACCAAGTTGTGGTAGATTCTATCAACAGAGTCGATCTGGATCTGCGCAAGAGTCTTTTTTCGAACGTCGTCCTAAGCGGGGGTAGCACATTATGTAAAGGTAAGCTATCGATAGCCTTTAAAGTGGATGTTGCTTTACTTTGCGTACTATCTATTATAGGCTTTGGTGATCGGCTCCTCAACGAGGTCAAGAGGTTGGCTCTAAAGGACGTCAAGATTAAAATTTATGCACCACCGGAGCGGAAGTATTCCACTTGGATAGGTGGTTCTATACTTGCTGGGTTGGGGACTTTCAAGAAGGTCTGACGCTTGCGTAGCGGTCTTGAACACAGGGCTCATGTTCTTTTTACAGATGTGGGTCTCGGCAGAGGAATATCAAGAAGATCCAGATATCATACACAAGAAATTGGGCTTCTAGGCTTGTCCCGTGAAACTTCCATCATTCTCACATGATACCCATCATATCCAACAGATGTTGTAATACACTTAGATTTGACACACTAATGGGAGAGCTTTTTCAGGCTGATTGCATATGCATATGATGCAGGAGTGTGCACAGAGGATAAAATGACATATGCCATACAACTTCGCCGCGGTTGCTACAGATGCTGGTGGACGATAAGTGGTTGAGCGGGAAAAGAAGTTGAGAACCCGGTTTCGACATGGGACCACTACTTCTTCCCCTTCTTGGGAGGCTCCGCGGCTTTGGTCTTCTTGGTTCCCCGAACCTGGTACGCGAAAGTCGTGAGTCCACGGGAACGAACAATCTATGGATGACCGACCTTTTTTGCGCGATTTTTCCTTTCGTGCCGTAGCTTGCGAGAAGGCCGTTCGACCTTGTCCATTAGACCGCTCTAAGAATGTAATATGAGGAATGCAGACGACACGCGGACGATGAACAGACCCTGATCAAGCGGTGTTTGGGCTCAAACTTCTTTTGAGAGAGCTCATCATCGTAAATGAGAGCAAAGCCAGTGCTTCTTCCACCACCAAACTGTGTTCGGAGACCGAAGAGGACGACACGGTCCTTGTCACTCTTGTACAGTGTCGCAAGCTTCTCCTGGAGATCGGCTTTGGAAACGTTGGGGCGGGAGGGGTGGAGGACGTCAAGGACGAATTGGCGGCGGGAGAGGAGGCGGTTGGTGATGAATTTGCGCGTACGCAGAGTGATGGGTGCCGAATTATCAGCCTGGAAGACTTGTCAGAAGACCAAAGGACATCTGGACTGCCAGAAGCGCATCCAACGCTCCCCAACCGTGGATTTGGGTGAAACGTGGCGGGGTGGTTTTGAGAGGTCCAGTGACAGATACTCACCATGATTGGGACAGTCGATCAGCGTTTTACGACGTTTTCTTGCCCGATATCTTGACGGGTCCTGTGAGGCAGAGTCAATGAGCAGCAAAATCAGAGTCCGTCCGGTATTTCCCGGACACAGCCACTCCATCCGGTTATACTCAGAATAGGCATTAGTAATACGCTCGCGAAGATGCCCTCCAACTTTGCCGGCTCGTTTGCCCCCTATGTGCGCTCACATTCCGCCCTTGATCGATGCACCTCTTTCTCACCGGACCCACAGACTCCACCCCCAGACGATACTCATCGTCTCCCCCCCAAGCCCGTCCCCCGTCCCAGAATTTGGTTTCCGGAGAATCCAGCGTCTTACCAGTCTGGAGCCCCGCCGTCATCCACCGTCACATTCTCTACCACTGCTGCGGATACAGATAACGAGCGTGGTCGACAAAATGAATGGGAAACAACTTACGGCCTACGCGTCGACGTTCTGGCCGCATTCGCTTATCTACTAGGCCCAATATCAGGTTCGACAAAGTCCTTCCCCTCCACTTTCAATCGCGCTTACGTCTTAGCTCGGCGTTCAGCCCTCACCTTACTTGTCCTAGAAAGACACAACGACTACGTTCGTTTTCATGGTCAGCTGGTGCTGCCATCGTTCGATGTATTTTGAATATGACCGCAAGCAGCATACCAGGCGGCGCTCTTGATGACTCCTCTACTTATCGCGCGCATCCTTGCCGCGGTGCTGCAATTTCCGTGGTGGATCCGTGCCCTTCTCACTCTACTCCTCAGTGTATCAGGGTTTTCGATGGCGTAAGAGTCCATAAGCCATGGACATGGAAGTCTCGCTCACAGTTATCTTGCTTCAACATGACCCAGAGCTCAGGCCTTCTTATGTGCTTTCAGGGGCGGACTATCGCGCTATCGGCTCCCAAAACTTGGATCTCTTGCAGACCAGTGGGTGGATGAAGAATAAGGTCACACAACCACTGACCTTTACATATGGATGAGGTTACATACTTATGCGTTGTTATTTGATCTCACGAGGCAACCAGGAGAACATAGATCAGACCGTTTATAAGAGGTAAAAGAATAAGTTCGGCGCAGCCCGGTGGATTGCAAATGACGCATTGCTAGCGCTGCCGTCGGAGGTAGGATCCGGATGATCCGGAAGTCAAATGGCAAGTTGGGCTGAAATTATGTGGTCACCATTCCTTCCTCGAGAAACTAATCGACCCAAAGCAAACTCGAGTGTGGATGTGGGAAACGCAAAAAGGTGAATTTGTGACGTTTTGCAGTGCTAGTATTCCACCATGAGCGATACTAATCTGTCAACTAGGCAGATCCAGGCGGAATACAAGTCAGTGGCGACTGAAAGGCTACAGTTTGAGACATGTCCTTCGATCGATACTTGGAATATATCCAGCCGCACAGGTCAACACTAAACATTTTTAGGATGCATCACGGACTCTGATGGATGTACGAACCAGAACACTGCACTTGTATGCATTCGACATTCCATACCCCTTCAATCGACGTGCAGTCTTTTCCCCGACCATCCACTGAGCAACCCCCGCAGTGTTGCAGATCATATTTTGGATCAACACATTCAAAGTCGCTTAAATCCCCCGCTCTCATGATGGGACATGCGTCGAGTCCAGCTGGACATAGGCTGATGGTTCGTGATTTGAGACTGTGCCGACGTGAAAGTTGGCTCGGGGACGGAGACGGCGAAGGACGCTGTGAAGAAGTGCTTGATGGAGAGCGTCGTGATGGCGAAGCAGCTCTTTGACATATCAAGTCTGACGGCGACCAGACACGACCATTTCCACATGCCAGAGACGAACTGGCTTCTGGATTCGCAGGAGCACAACTCGATAGCTGGGTATTCCAGTACCACCCTGACGGGCACCGTATGTTAGGAGGGCTGGAGCTGCGGCGGGCAAGGCAAGTCGCTTTCTCGGAAAACCTGTCAAAGTTTGAGGCGACACGGACTGGTTTTTCAGTCGTTCTTACCAAAACTCCGTGGTACCGCAGGCGGTCGAGTGTTGGATATGTCCGACTTGGATGCACCTACTCGTTGTGGTATCCCATGTATAATGGATAGGACACGGCACAGAACCCGGGGGTAAAACGTCTGACGCTGGACTTGCAGGCAGACAGACCGACAGCTCTGTACACGAGTTAAGCACAGCACACTTTCACGCACACAAGTCCCATAACATGCGTACGGCTTGACCAATACCAGCTCCCGTTCGAAGGACACGCGATTCCATGGCTTTAGCAATATTGGTCAGTCCTCTGCTTGCCATCGAGACGAAGACGACTTACGGAGGGACACTCTGGAACGACTGTTGGCCAAGAGGTATGCAATCTCGAATTGGTTCATACCAAAACTCATTTGGAGAGCAAATCCCAGGGTTGCTCGTTGTGAATGTCCCGTTCACGGAAGGGAACGAAAGAGCCACCCAGATGGCTGGTAACGTACGAGAGAGTGCTCGTGTCTTTGACATTGAGAAGAGGGCACAGCCCATGAACAGAGGATCAGAAAGAAAGTGGGAGAAAGGACAGACGTTGAGGAGAACACGGGGCAAACCGTTCTTTTACATCCTCACTTACTTTTGTGCTCCATATGGTGATCTGTGGATCCTTGGGATAACCATACTTTCTTCGGTTCAGCCGTTCATCGTCATTGTGCTTCTAATTAAGGTAGTTGCTTGTATCACATCACCAAAACTATAACACGGACCGTATTGTGCACAGGTCCACCCACATCTACACAAATAGAACCACTGACAGACAGTCATCACACGATCGAAATTCGTCGGATTGCAGGGGAGGTACAGTACTCTTTACTCTTTGCCTGATTGTCCACAAACTGAATAGGACAAACTATAGTTGGGTATTACGCTTATTTCATCGAATATTTCCACTTCATCCTACGCGGGGAGCTGAGTGTAGTTTATTCAGGGACAAGACGTATGCCTACCAGATTTTTCTAGCACTGATAACGCTTTTTGCAGTGCATGTGTAGAGAAGTACCGAACATCAGCGTCTCCATCGTTCTTCTGTTGCTCCAGGATAGGGATAACCTTCTGTTTCACAAACTCTTTACCCCCGGGAGCGTCCCAAAACGAAGACGCCAAAACCTCCAACGCCTTGGCAACATTGAATCGTATGTTAGGGATGGGGTCAACAGCGAGTTGTAATAGGGGAGTTATGATCTCTGTTTGGATGATGGGCAAAGTCAAAGAGGGTGAAATGGTCTGGAGGATCGTGTCAGTAAAATTTGGGATGTTAGTGGCCATGAACGTACCGTGATAGCTTGGACAGTGGTCATCCGGTACAGGTAGTTAGGATGCTGACCCATGCCCACGACCTTCGGAACGATGGCAACCTTGGCCCACTCAACGCCAAAAACTTCAGTCAGCTTCTTGAGATTTATTGTAGCAGCTTCGCGTATGCTGAAAACGGTGTCCCCCAACCAGGACATGCACAAGTTCCCGAGTTGCTCGTCGAAAAATGGCTTCCCCAACTGCGTTGCGAGAAGAGGAATGTACTCGATAATCGCTTGCCGAACACGCCACGACTTGTCTTCTGCCAGTTCAATGATGGCAGGTAGGAGGCTATCCGACAGGAGCTCGATGTCAATAACTATAAGAAATTCATATCAGGCTGAAACGTCCATATATATTATCGAGACTCTACGTACCACCATTGACCGTTTCGAGTTTGCTGATAACGTTCAGACGAACCTCAGAGAACTCGTCCTTCAACAGATGAAGGAATAAGGGGAGCAAGTGTTCGACCGTTGCTTCACGACCGAGAAGTGGAGCCAGTCCACTGATCTGGTTCGCGAGAGCGGCTCTGACGTGTTGCGAGGTGTCGTGCGACAAGTCACGGACGCACGGTACGATACGTGCCAAGATGACCTCTCTTTCGATAAGTTTAGAGAACCCTTGGGATTGAACGAAATCAACACTGATGATATGCATGAAGATGTAAAGCGCAACGGTACCCGGAATCTGACCAGCAGCGGCGGTCCGCACTTCTGCCTCGTTGTCTTTCAAGAGTTGAACATACTGCCCGATCAATTCCTCTCTGACTAACTCTACGCCAACCGCCTCGGCAAGCTAAGGGAGATAGTTTATTAGTGTTGGGCACCACGGCATTCTGATTGTAACAGACCTCGTTGAAGTGCGTAGCGGCCATGTACCGTACTCTCCAGCTCTTATCGGCAACGCTATGTCTTATTTGTTTCAAAAGCTGTTCTTTCACTTCGGATGGCGTAAGCTGCTGAGCGATGACAATCAGATCTTCGATTGTCAATAGGCGCACGGAATCCTGATCATCGGACTGAAGTCTGCGGTAAACTGGCAGACCATCTGAGACTACATGGTGCTTGGAGAGGCTCTTCACCAGAGGCTGGATAGTCACGATTGTCAGTGGGCGGTACGGGTCTCGACAGTCTAACACGCACGCCAAGCCACCGCGCCGCAGCGCGTCGAACCATGGGTGTATCATCGGCCCCAAGGGCAGCGAACGCTTTTCTCAATTCGTCCTGAATGGCAGGGGACACTTTAGGGTAGACTGGCGAATAAAGTGCGGCGGAGGAAGTCCGCGAGGTGAACCATTCACCCTGCGACAGGCGTTTTAGGAGGGGGATGTAGTACTCTTCTACTTGAGGGGTTGACAGAATGGCAGCTATTTTCGAGATGGATTCCGCGGCCTTGTGAAAAGAGGATGAGAGAAGAGGAGAATGATGCAGCCAAGACGCGGAAATACCTTATCCCTAACCAACGTTTCCTCTACAGCAGAGAGGTTCTCTAAAGGACCGAGCAAAACGTGAGCATACTGCGCCCCACCGATGTATTCCTCGAAATTTCGACCAAGCTCCTCTGCCAAGGCCAACAATACCTCGTCCTCGTCGTCGACAGAGTCCTGAAGGAATGGAACGAGCTCATCCCGCGCGCGATCTGGTCCTAGCGCAAGTGCTATCGTGGGTATGCTGTGGATTGCGTTGAGTCTCAACTGGACATCTTCTGACCGCAACTCGTCCATTAAGACGGCAATCGGAGCGATCTGAAGGAGAAGAAAAGATGGATAAGTCTAGTGAGTTTACGGATACTAAGAAAAATCTAACGTCTTCTAAATTGAAAGACGAGTCCATGGTGCGAAATGGTGTCGAGTCGAGTCTAGCAGACTGACGGAAACAAGGTTGAATCTAGAGAGTGAGCGTTGTGTCTGGCAGAGGTGATGGTCGACGAGGATGTACGTCTTTTAGATGCGCCACATAACAAACCCTCAGCCACAACAACTCTAGTCTCTCAGTCTCTTCCCCATGCCCGTCCAACAAACCGATCGTCGTCTGATCCTCACACATCCAAACGCGAGTCCATCTCCGCATTATTTCTTCTCTCACTCATCGCCCGCATCTATCTAGGGTGCCTCCGCCGAGCTCCTCCTTTACGGGGCCACTGTCATATCGTGGAAGGCAGGCACGCTCGCTGACCCTGTGCCTGTCGAGCGCCTGTTCCTGTCCTCCAAGGCAGCACTCGATGGCTCCAAGCCCGTTCGAGGGGGCATTCCCATTGTATTCCCGTGCTTTGGCGCTCCCAGCCACCCGGAGCATGCCCGCCTCAGCCAACACGGTTTTGCGCGAAACCAGGAATGGACATTTGACAGCGTCGTCATGGACGACGCGTCGGGTGTATCCGTCCGTCTGAGTGAGCAATCCACGTTGGTACGCTTCTCGTGCTCAGCGTTGCGCAATAGCATTGGGCCCAACGCCAAGCATCAAGGCTACATACGATCGACCGTTCCAGCTTGCGTATGTAGTGACGCTGGCGGAGCACCAATTGAGCACGGATCTGCATGTGACGAATACATCTACATCGAGCGTCTATCCGCCCGACAATATTGAGTTCCAGGCACTGTTTCACAACTATATCCGTGCGCCCGCGAACCAAGCTCTGGTGTTTCCATTGCAGAACCAGACGTATTACGATAAGACGGAGACGACTGAGCAAGGGCGGAACACGGCGAAGACGGAGACGAGGGCAGGAGTAGACGTCCGGAACTTTACCGACTCTGTGTACGAAGACGCCCCGCAGAAATACGAGGTGACATGGCCGGGGGGAGGCGTCGAGATCAAGGTGTCGGAACTGAAGGATGTTGTGGTGTGGAACCCCCAGCGAGCTGCAGGAAGCAAGATTGGAGACATGGAGGACGGTGGATGGTGCGTGGTCTGGGGATGTTCCCGAGCGAGGATGCTCACGGCTGACCAGGGAGAAATACGTATGTGTCGAGCCGGGACATGTGAGGGGATATGCCAAGGTGGAGCCTGGACGGACGTGGATTGGACAGCAGGTCATTTCGGTCGTTCACGACGAGCGGAGGATCAATGCATTATGATCTAACTAGCAAGCGAGCACAACGCCCCTGGATGTTATGCAGTCGAATACGCGAGCAAATGGGCATGCCAAGCAGGCACCCTCAACGATTCATTTTTTGAACCTCCACGCTCTTTCCCGTCGCTCTCTTCTTCTTTTTTTTTTTTAGTACATGACATACGGGAGCGTTGTTGTAGGATGAGTCTTGCGAAACAACCACGGCGACCGAGTGTCCAGGCACCCGCCGTAGCAGCGTCGCCGACGGTGGTGACGACGGGCGAGAAAACGGTGAAAAGTCGGGTTTCGGAGCAATCCTTCTCTCGAAAAACGTCGATCAAGTCAACCGCGTCTGTCCCACCCGTCAACTCGGCAAACACTCTTTCACTCTCTTCTTCCCTCCCAATCTCCACCCCCAACGACGACCCCGCCCTTGCCGACGAGCTTGACTACATCACCGTCTCTGCTCCCGCCAGTCTCCCGAACGACAAGTCTCACTCCCAAAGACTCACCCGTCAGGTAGACAAGGCTTCCCGCATCCTCGGCATCTCCCACAGAAAGTCAATGGAGCCCATCCCCGCCTCAAACAGGACTTCCATCCTCTCCACCCGCTCCGTCCCAAACACCCCCACCCAGCACACCCCCACCCTCCCCCTCACTTCCCTCTACCTCGTCTCTGGTCTCCCAAAGAGTCCTCACACTTGGACCCTCGCCGATCCCGATGCCGTCCTCGGCCTCCACCATTCCGAAGGCGCCGTCTCCCGTTGGTGGAGACCAGAGGTCCTTGGCAGCACCGTCTCTCCCGGTGCCGGTGGAGGCAAGAAGAAGAAAAAGAACGCCAAAGGCGAACCCACCGAAGTCCTCAAGGGCGCTGGCGCGCTCTCAAAAGCCGAAGTCGGCAAAATGTTGTCCAAAGCTCTCAAGGTTCATATCTCCTTCTTGCTCATCTCCCTCGTCTCATGCCCTTCCCTAGCTTTCCTTCACTCGCGAGGTTGAGATCATCGCCTCCACTCTCCAGCCTGCCAGTACCATACACACCTTCACCTTTACTCTCCCCGCTCCCTCTACCCCCCTTGCCCCCGCCCCGTCTGACATTGGCTTCCTCAGAGGCTCCGTCCTCACTGCCGATCGCTCCTCGGCCGCACCCACCTTCACGTACCCCTACACAGACGACCCTTTCGCCAACGCCCGCCCTTCCTCTGCCTATCTTGGGCCTTCCTCCGTACTTGCTCCCCCTCCTGCCTCCCCTTCTCCCATGTACGAGAAGCAAGCGGCTGCAGGTGTTGGTGGAAGTGGCACAATCACCTACCATGGCGTGTGCTTGACTGTTTGGAGTCACGCGGATGCAGAGAGGAGTGCTGCTATTCGCAGAACCCTCGAAGCTGGTCGCGCCAGAAAGGAAAGCGCTCAGTCTTTGGTCGCTTCTCGTCTCAAGGTTCTGCGGTCCTCCATCGGTCATGGGTCTACAGGCAATTCTCCTGGTGAGCCTGGCCGCCGTGTCGGAAAACGCGGCGCACGCGGTCCCTGGCCGGGCACAGACGGCGAAACCGACGGTGAGGGTGCAGAAACTGATGCCGGCGCTATAAGCGAGAGCGACTTCGACGTCGCGAGCACTGTTGGCGGCCATGGCCCTGGTGAGAGCACCCTTTTCCTCCCAGGCGACACTGTTTTTTGGCTTCCTTATGCCCTGTGTGAGTAGTTTCATCCAGAGTTGCCGACGCGTACCTGATCTTGGTTGGCATAGCACTCGTATCTCGCCACCCGATCTATGACCTCATGAGGGACTATTTGACTCTCTCCTGGGCCCGCTTCTCCAAGGATGTTCAGTCTCATACTCTGCAAATCTCGAAAATCCTTGCGCATCCCGCCCCACGTGCGGGCGAACTCATCAAACTCGATGCTTCCCTTATCCCTCTTGCTGGGCGCTCATCGGGTGGTGCATCCGGAAGCAGCAACAGCGAGGACACCAGTCTGGAGGTCATTGCAAGGTTCCCTGGAGGTCTTGATTTCGGTAGGGGGTTGGTCGATATCAACTTCACCATGTGGCCGTTATTCAAGTGTTTGAACATCGATAACGTGTTGACTGCCTGTGAGGTGTGTAGTCCAACTTTGTTTTCGGTACCTCAGTCTACCCTGAGCCTATCTCCAGATCGCGTTGGCTCCCACTGGTCGTGTTTTGTTCTTCTCTCGATACCCTGCAATGCTCGGCGTAAGTGACCAGCTCCTTATCTACTTTTAGCCTTCACTCTGTCTTTTCATTGCAGATTGCTGTATCTACCATCAAATATCTCGTCGAATTGCGTGGGTGGAGTGGCATTGCTCTACCTGCAGTCCATGCACGTGACGCCAAGATCTACATCGACGACCCTGGTCCCTGGATATTGGGTCTGGCGACTGAGGCAAGGTACAGCGTACGGCCTGCGCCGGAAGTTTGTGTCATTGACTTGTAAGTCGTGCTTTGTGATGATTGGTTAGGCCTCTCACATCACCGGGTTACCCTGCATAGGGACATCAATTACTTGAGCTGCCCCTCGCCACCTCCTGGCATTGTCTCCACCAAGCAGCAGCGAGAAAAGTATAGACAGCGACTCCTTACCACTTTTGAGCCTCATTATCATCCAGACCACAGCATACCCTCGTATGTCATCTCTGGTAATTTCTCCCTTCCGAAATCTGATGTTGTCACCTCTATGATAGCGAGTTCAAAGAAGCTTTCCCCGCAGGTCGGTTCCGCCCAGTATGCAAAGTGCAGGCAAAGAGAGGCGGGGAGATGGCTGCTGTCGCCGATACTATCAAGGCACCTGAATGGTGGCATTCCACACGCATCATTCAGGCGTTTGATGCCGTGCTCGAGGACAAGGTGAACTAGTGCACACGCAACGTAGCCGAGCAGTATGCTAACTCGTTCATAGTTCAGGAAACCTTCTCTTCTTAAGCGTCTCTCCTCATTCGGCACCGCTCGTCGTCTACCACAACTGACTGCTGCGGAACAACACATTCAACTCTCCATTCGCAAACGTGCTGGTGCCTTTGTTGATGCACGAGATGACCTCGAGACGAAGATTGGTCGACTCTCTCGTCGTCTCAACTTCCTTATGACTGAGGCCGACCTGTGGAGAGATAAATTCGTAACATTTGAACAGTACGCCGAGAAGTTGAGTGTGGAGGCGGATCAGTTGAGGGGTAAGATTGGCAAAGAACAGAGGGAGACCAAGAGGTTGAGCGGGCTTGTCACTTTGACGGCTGCGGAGAAAGCCAAGCTACAGTCCCGTGAGCAATTTTCGTCAGCTTGTCGAGAGACCATTAATTGGGAGCGTATTGTCAGGACTGGTCGATACTGAGCGAGCACACAAGGATGCACTCATCGAACTAGAACGGATGCGGGATTCAATGCAACACATGGAACAAGAACGTGCAGAGATGGTCGCCGAAGTGGAAGCACAGATCGAGCGTGCACTCGCATCCATGGCTGTCGACGTCGATGAATCCGACTATAGCGGGGAGCTATCATCCCGCCCTGGTTCACGCATGTCTGGTTCCGCAAGGTCTGCCAGTGGAACACGTTCGAGGCGGACTAGTGATGCCGTGAAGAGTGGATCTCACGAAAACAATGGATCTCGGCTGCGCAGCTTCGGCACCGAATCAACCCTTGCAGAGTCGTACGAACGCGGAATGGATGATACGTTGGTTGCCAGCAAATCCGAGCGGGAGACAGACACTATCACAGAGGAGGAAGAGACTCCAGTGTCGCCGACAAAGAAGAGATTCTCAGCAACGCAGAGTGAAGTTGTACAAGATGGCATGATGGCCGTCGATGAAGGTATCAGTGAACGTAGTGATAAAATCGCACAAAAAGTCTTGCAAATTCAGCACAAGGTCAGTGGATATAGGATTGTTGATTTTTGCTGTTTTCTTATTCGCTCTGTTTGGCAGCTGGAAATCGCATTGGCGACGGAGAACGTTCAAGACTGGAAGAAGAGATCTGCAGGGCATAGGAGTACCGAGTCCGATTATACCACCGATGAGCGTGCCGACGAGAGTTCAGATGCCGCCGTGTCCGTCCGCCCGCGCCAACCCCGGGGTATCAAGCTTGTAAACAACCCTCCTATCAAGGCGAAGCGCAGGGAACGTAGTGATACTACGTCTACAAGTCGAACTGGCACCGGTACCATTACACGTCATTCCCTTGAGACTGCCGCCTCAGCAACGCCACGAGATTCCTCCACCCCGAATCATGGTTCCTCCACACCACAACGAGAGGACAAGATCCCAGCACAATTCGAATCTGAGACGGACGGTACTGACCCCCTGACGCCCACCGCGGAGACACCTCACACATTGGCGCGACACCCACTCCGGAAGGTTGCATCTGAAGCTTCCTTGACGGCGCTTTCTCCTGAGGCGCCAACCACAGCGCCAACGACCCCTGCTTTGACACCCGCCATCACTACTACCGATGAGTCTGACACAGAGTTTCAGAGTGCCTGCTCCACGAGCCCACGTGACAGTTGCGGTAGCTTTGAGAGCAAGAAGGCGATGCAACATGACTCGGATGACTCTGGAACATCCACAGACCAGGATTACAAGAGGCACGTGACAGAATTTACCGACTTGCCTATGAGGGCACGACTCTCTAGTACCGTAACTGCGGTGCTGCAGAGCAGCCCGACTCTGTCCGACGTTACCGCCGCACCAAGTGGGCGCGGCTTCACAGCACGTTCGCGTCAGGGGCCAAATTAGCATGTCCGTCAGGAATATACCCCACCCTTCACATGTATATCATTATCACCATCATCATTGGAACGCGCTAACCCTCCAATCCTTTCTTCTTCCCAATCCTTTCGTTACATTTATTTCACTCGTACCTGTTCATAGTATCTCACATGTTCAGCTTCAATGCATATATTACAATTCGCTTCAGCGTAGTACAGGGATGCTACATGATACACCACTACTTATCCAATCCGATCTATTCAGTTGGTTGCTAGTCCATTCTACGCCTATTATTGAACGCTTTCACTACCGATGCAATTTGCGCAAAGAACCACACTTGTGCGTTCTTGTCGGGTATCAGTACAAACTTGTCGTGGTCCTTGCCTGACTTGAGAGAAAATCGAATACCGGTGTCCTCGGTAGTGACACCCTGTACCATGGTCAGAGGCAGATCCCATTCTAGACGCAACTTCCTGGACCAAAACGAGAGCACCCTTGCGGATGTCAACAAGACAACATTGTCGCCACCTGCAATGTCTGTCCAGATCTTCAACGTCTACAACACATGCTCAGTTCGACACGTACCGATGTGAGCGACATAGCATTCGTTCCTGTAGGCACCTTGTTCCAGGTCTCTCATCCAATACTGGCCGAGTGCCTCACGACTCGAAAATGGCTGGGATGGTCATATCTTGTGAGTCCAAACCGAAGCGACTACATCGTTACACGTACCACTAATACTCCATCTGGAGGGACGTGTCTTGGCTAGAATGAACTCATTTCAAGACCCTGCACTGACAATATGATGTTTTGATGGCCACTCACCGGTCTAACGCGGTCTCTTTCTGGCTTATCGAAGACGGTCGTAGTGTTCCTTATCCCTGATGCGGTATCAATAATCATGAATGACAGCAGACGAGGGACCTGGCTACCTTCAGAGACGTTTGATGCGAGATCGAATACCCCGACCGCAGGCTTGGTCAGAGCACTATAATCACGTATTAGGTAGTACTGTCGCGAATAGCATGTATGCGTACCCAACCAAGCCCTTGCCTATGCCTTTGAAAAACCCGACGGCACCTTCCGTCTCTGCTCCTTGAATGGGTTTCGTCTAGCACTTCATGAGTAATCACTGTTGGTAGTTTGTCCGTTCTACATACCACAATGCCCTCCACTGCACTGACAAAGCTGGTGGCGAGTGCTTCACCGCCTGCAGTTACACCATAACTAGCAAGGGGGTGTGAAAACAGCAAGGTGAACGAGAAGAATGCTTCTTACATTGCATGACGAGGTCGATTGCGGCGCTGCGATAGCCTACGTTGGGCTTGATATTCCGCGTCAAACGTTGCAGCGGACAGGCCTGGAGTCAAGTCAGCAGTGTCGCTTGAACGAGAACAAGTTGTCTGACCTTTGCCCAAGCTACTTGTGAACTTGGTGACACTGTCTGATAGACCGAACACTGTCTTCTTGACAAAACTAGCAGCACCCTGGACTTTGGGTCAGAACGCTCGCCATTGACCAGGGCGAACAGTCAGCTACCTTTGCGATTCCGATGCCTAATTCCTTGTTCCCATGCATGACAACGCCGTGGTATGGTGCGTAAAAGATGTCGGCAACCCCAGAACTCACATTCGTAAAGAGGCCCACTGGGTTCCCAATGAAATCGGCGGAACCGAGAATGCGGTACAGTTGCCGCAGGACATCTTGACGGTAGTGGTAAGTGATACGATTTTGCAGTTCAGGTATCGTCAATCGCATATCTGTGATGGCGAGGGCGTTGAGCTCAAGAGGTGCATCATTGACATTCCCCAGCGTCATAGTTAGCGCATTGACGACCACCGCCAAGGGGTTCCGAATGCTCAGCCTGCATCGACATGAAAATATTGACAATAGTATGAACCATCTGCGACTTACTTCTCTTCACTGCTTACCCTTTCGGTTCGCATGAAAGACAGAGTTAGCTGAATGGGGTGCAATTGAAGCACTTCGAAATAAACATCTTGTCCAGGAGCAGTGGGCTGTGGATCGGGAATTATGTCTGGGTACTGTATTAAGATGCTTGGAACAGATGAGCCATGATCCGAATTTCACGTTATTA
Source organism: Boletus subluridellus (assembly GCA_038092575.1). Classification (NCBI taxonomy): domain Eukaryota; kingdom Fungi; phylum Basidiomycota; class Agaricomycetes; order Boletales; family Boletaceae; genus Boletus; species Boletus subluridellus. Next base: position 3,257 of record JBBPQN010000334.1, on the reverse strand, counting down.
ACTCACTCTTCTACGTTCTCCTCCCATGAGGCGCCTTTGACCTGTGTGAGATCATATATCGCGAAGAGAAAATCTTCATCGGCCTCAATTGTCAAGGCCTGCAATAGAATCGAGCAGTACTTGACGAAGAGAACACCGTGCTCTATGAAGACCGTTAGAAAAAGAACAAACCCCGGGTCCCATATCTCTCCTACCTTGGTCCTTTAGCCAGACGACAGAGGCTTGAATCGTTGGTGGAACGGCCGCCGTTCCGCTGACTTCCTTGGAAACAGGGCTTGGTTGGAGGAGAACAGGATATAACGCGTCGTGGAGTTGGTTGTCGATTTGAAGAGACCCACAACATAAGGTGACTGCCTGCGAGCTTGGGGTATCGTCGTATTCAAAACGTAAGGACTCTAGTGAGGCATATACCACCTCAATCATCTTGCGATTTATGAGGGATATTCCGATTCCTGCAAGATCAACTTCGACCCTCAGAGTGGGTGCAGCATCATCTGAAATTGCCTCGAAGCCCTCGAGACTTCCCAGTGTGTCAGATCTGGATAGCGCGCCGGTAGTCTGGTGTTTGGGCTTATACAGACTGCGCTCTGCAACATAAGGAGTGATTCGTAATACTTGTCTAAGATGGTCCGCCCGCACGTCCAGCGACACGGCACGTGTTCGTTGTCGATCCTAGGTTATTGGTCAGTAAAACCAAAACGAGGTGCCATTAGGACGAACTTGGAATTTGAACGGAACGAGGACACCAATTTCCATGATGTCAACCACGCGGCGTGAATCGTTAATCATCAGCATGAGCTTTTTTTCCCTTGCGGCAGGCTGGTCCCAGGCATATTGCGTGACCGAATGCGGTGCGAGCTTGTATCGCGGGATGCTCGATTTCACTGTTCCTACTTCATTCCGACCCGAGTCCTAGACATGGTTAATAACTGGTAACGCAGCATCAAAGACGAGGTTACCCATTGGGAGAACGAAACGGTATAGTCGCTGTCATTTTCCAGTTCAAACGGCCATCCATCTGCTTTTAAGAAAGTGACGAAGATATTGGACCCGTCAATTTTGATGTCTGCTGTGACAATATCCACTTGGTTGTCGTCCGATGCTCTGGGCACTCGAAGATGAATGTTGCCGATGTCCTGAATGTTGACAGGGGATGACCTAACGATTCTTGGTCATACTTGCAGGAAACTTTTGTTCCTGTTCACCTACCATCGCGCGTTGAGACCGGTGTATGCAATGGTGAGAAGCTTCTCCTCCCCGGCTTGCATTATTTGCAACGGGATACGTTCTCCTGGATTCAGGACAGCTCGACCACGTGGTAACCCCTTGTATTCGCGGAATTGGATGGGGCAAGGGAGGTTGTTCTTCAACATAAACCTCGGCGAAATTGTGATCACTTTTGTAAGTTTGTACTTGCCCAGTCCTTCTGTCCACGATAATCCGAAATGATATTCCTCGTTCCTTTGTTTCGCGGACGGAATCACCATCTCCGCGTCAGCCACCGGAGCTTCAAGGCTGAATACCTTCAACCATCAAGAGAACATCAGCATCCATACGAATTCATGCCACAAGAAAGCCACGATACATTTGACCAACCCGACTCTCCGACCTTGAATACAAACGCCTGAGCATTGTCATGAGGATGAGACAGCACTACCCGTGCCATTAGCGTGCTAGTCCGCAGTAAGGCAGCAAAACATACAGAATGGTACGGGGGTAGCGAGGACGTCTTGAGACATACATGAATAAGTGACACCATGAGATTATAGCATGTTCATACCTAGTCGAGTATCGCCAGCAACGTCCAACGGTGAACTAACGCGATTAGATCGAGCTGTCCTCACACCGAAAGGTATTCCCGACTTGTTCACAACAAGGTATGGACAGTATATCTGGACTTTGAACGCCCCGCCGGACTCGGAATATCGACTCGATGTAGGTAAGAACGCGATATCTTGTAAAATAGAGAGGTCACATACACATATTTGAGACTCAAGTGGAGTTTGCGATTGCTTTGATCGCGAAGTGCCAACCGGGATTCAATATCAAAGTCAGAGTGGCGGTCTGTATTAATGATGGCGAAGTCGCTTGGCCTGAAGACTGCACAAACCATTAGTTCAGGACCCCAGGAACTCGGCATATTCACCTGTATCTTGCACCTCCACATTTAATAGGACCAGATGGTCTAGTTCCACTGAGTGTACTGGCATCACGCCACCCTTTCGTAGGTAGCTTTTCCAGTTCTGGTCAGCGTTCTTGTCATAGATACGGTATTGGAGATTGTAGGGCAACAAGTTCTCCAGCTCAATCGGAGCACGAAGTTTGACTCTGATTTTTGGAGATTTCCTAAGAGGCGTGTCAGGAGATGCCGAGGCGCGTGAAACAAAACTTGCCGTGCAGCGGCGTCATTGGAATCTGTTTGTACCCATGCCTGGAAGCGGAAAGGAGCCTCCTGCTGATCGTTGTGAGGACAACTAATGGAAAAAGACTTCTTGGCAACAAGATCCTCGAATCGCAGAGAGGAACACCAGCGATAACCAAAACCCTCTGTAATGGCATCTGGTAGGTTTCAGTATATGTCAAAAATGTCGTGCTTACGATCTGGCTGGAGTTTAACTCTGTTCTGTGTGACTGCTTCAATGGGCAGTGCATAGTCTTGGCCAGGAGCTTCATGACCGTGAGTGCGACGACTTGAAGATACAAAGCAGCGACTGACCAATCTTTTCCAACGAATACACAGGATGCCCAGTGTGGTCCACTAACATGAGTTCCAATGGGTAGAATGTCAGGTTCTCCACCAAATAGGTTGAGCGCAGAGTCACTATTTTGACATTGTCTTCCACGGTGATAGCGCACAGCAGACGATCGGCATATTTCTCCGTCCGAGGCCGCAACAAGAAGGTAAACTCTCCTTCCCTGTCAACCGGGATGCCTCGAAGAGCTTCCCAGGATTTCCCGACTATTTGAATGCCGATGTTATGTTGTTCGGACGCCGCGCCATGCTAAGAATCGTCAGCACATGACTGAAGAAGTTCGCGATTGGACCTACTTCCCGCATTTTCTTCCAGTCATCAAATCGCCAGTCTATGATCTGATCATGGTTAAGTTTGACTGCATTGCTCTCCTGCATCATGCCACCACTGGCATCGTCATCCGACCAAATAAAAAGGGGAGAACCCGTGCGATTCCGAATTCGATATGGAGCATAGCTCCCGCGATCCTTCTGAAGAACTAGTTCTCGTTCTCGTCCCCACATG
>JBBPQN010000333.1:0-17973 GCA_038092575.1 Boletus subluridellus | reverse complement strand
TCCAACACTTTGCTCTCTAGGGTTCTAATCTAGCAACTGGACACTCCCCCTCGATGATGAGTTCCCTTTCATCACAAGGACTCCAAGGGCCCTCATCTCTCTCAACTGGACACTTCCCCAGATGTAGTGTTTCCATGCTACAACAAGGACATGGATCTTCCCTGGAGATTCCCTGGATCTGCCCTTGATCCTACTCTCCCCGATCGGCTGTGGCATCACCGCATCTCCATCCGAGATCACCTGAGTACTGCCTTGTTGATCCTACATGCCCCAATACCAGCCTCGTTGATCCTAGATCTTCCAAGCCACTGCCCCTGGATTGTAGACTCCAACGCCTGCCCTCAACAGGACAGCCTCGTTGATCCTAGATCACCCGATTTATTGATCCTACTATACCCGTTCCGGTTTCTCCCTTAGCTCATGTGACACACAACACGACGCATCCCTGACATAGTTTCACCTGCCCTATAGTTATATTACCTTATATGGATGGACCTGCCCTAAAGGCCTCCAGTAGTATATATATTCAAGTGGAGCTGTAACATAACTCTAACTTGAATCCGCTCAATCTTACCCTGGGTTCTCTGCTCTGGTAGAGATCTAGTGAAGACTCTTGTTCCTTGAGGAAGATCCTGCTACCTCTCATACAAACTCACTTCCTCCATACTTGCTTGTCGTCGTCGACTTCGTCAAGACCTCTATCGGAGTAGCATCCCTGGTTGGAGTCACTTGTTATGGGAAACCATAACATCATCCAACTCGCATGCATTATCCACGTCTCCATCCCATTCACTGCTCAGGACGTTCAGATCACTGATGAACAAATTTGGTTTGTTTCAAGTATATACCATAGAGACCCTTCCTTCACATGACCCAGAGGACCCATACTCAGTTGATCTCACATTCCCATCTTGCAAAGTTACTCAGAATCCCAAGACAGGCAATCCATTTTCTCCTTACCCAAACAGGACTGTGATGCACTTAGGTGATTGGTATTGGAATCAGGGGTCCCAGAAGTTGCGGGAGGATTTTAAGTGGCTCCTCAGTATTATCAGGGACCCTATGTTTAATTCCACTGATGTATCTGATGTTGCATGGGACTTCATCAACAAGGAGCTTGGCAATTAACATCCCGATGAAGATTCAGATGCTCCTGACTGGTTGGGTAATGACCACAGGTGGAAAATGTCCCCAATCACTATTTCTGTTCCCTTCCACAGCCATTCACTCAGTCTGGGAGTAAAGTCTTATACCATGCAAGGTTTTTATCATCGTTCCCTCATTTCAATATTGGAAGAAAAGGTCACAGATCCTGTGCAGGCTGTGCACTTTCATTATAACCCATATGAACTACTCTGGCATCCACCCCACAAGACCCAGGACATCAGGGTTCATGGGGAACTCTTTACTTCAAGTGCATTTCTGGATGCTCATAGAGAATTACAAGAATCACCCCCAGAGCCTGGTTGTGACCTACCCCATATCATTGCTGCCTACATGTTCTGGTCAGATGCTACTCAGCTCTCTGTGTTTGGTGACATGAAACTTTGGCCGCTCTACATGTATTTTGGCAACCAATCGAAGTATTGTTGGTGCAAACCATCCGAAAATACATGTTCTCATGCTGCATATTTCCAGGCTGTGAGTAATTATGGGAATCATCCTTTTGTGTCTTATCCAATGTTGTTGCAGCTTCCCAAGGCATTCAAGGATTTCATAATGCATTATTTGGGAGGGAAATCTTTGAGTGACACACTCATGACCCACTGCCAGAGGGAACATTTCCATGAGCAGTGGAAAGTGCTATTGGATGCTGATTTCATTGAAGCCTATAAGCATGGTGTTGTGATCACCTGCTGTGATGGCATGAAGCACCGTTTTTATCCCCGGGTTTTTACATATTTGGTGGATTACCTGAAAAAGTACATTTCTCCAATGGGAAGTCGGACTGTGCTGAAGCTCATTCCTTGACAGAATACTCATAGCATCAATATGGAACCTTGGCAAGTGTCCTTGCCCTCACTACAGTACCATTAGGAGATGAAGTTCACGAGCTTGGCACCAATGAAGATATGCACAATCAGCAGCTACTTGCCTGATGTGACAATTCCAATTGTATTGATAAAATACAAGTTGCATGAGACCTCATCTATGGAAGTAATTATGCAGTAACAATGCCTCAGGTTGAAGCACTCCTCAGGGATGAGTCACTTATTCCAACATCAGTTAGTGATACCAAGTTGCTGATGCTTCATCACATTTACCACCAAGCAGAATGTGTTTTCAGACAAGTTGCATCCTCTGGGTTTCAACCTTTTCACTATGTTAATTGTAGACCTACTTCACAAATTTGAACTGGGGGTTTGGAAAGCGATCTTCATGCATCTTCTTCACATGCTGGAATCTTTGCAAGAAAGCAAGCTACATGAGCTTGATCACCAGTATGCCTTTCATCAATGCCCTCATAGTCTGTTTACTCATGCTTTCATTTAGATATCACCAAATCCTGACATTTGGACAAGATACCATATGACGCTTCTCTCAAAACACATCTGATATGAAGAGGATTGCAGCTCATGACTTCAAGGATCTCCTACAGGTTAGCTTTTGATTTATCCATTTAACTTGATCTTATGCTTGTCCCAGTGTGCCATTCCTGCCTTCAATGGACTATTTCCTGAACCACACAACTCCTTGGTGCTGAAATTGCTGTTCCTTCTCTGGCATTGGCATGGACTGGTGAAACTTCGAATGCATACTAATGAAATGCTCCAGATCATGGGTGATGTCACTGTGGCACTTGGTGGAGAACTCTGCACATTCAGTATGGTTACTTGTCTGGCCTTCTTGACCTGTGAACTGAAGCGTGAAGCCGATTGTCAACAACACCACCAGAAACAGCCTCAGTGTCATTTCCATATGTTTGCAGGAGACTCATTCCAAGTGGGGTCACATCAACCAAAAACTTTCAACCTGCAAACCTACAAGCTCCACATCCTTGGTGATTATGTGTCCTTGATTAGGAGATATGGGACCACCGATTCTTATTCAACACAACTGGTATGGCCTTTAGACTTGAGTTGGCGCACCATCATCCTAATTTGCCTACAGGGAGAATGAGAACACTGGGTTGGGAAAGGAAGATTCCTTCACACTAGCCACAAAGATTTTGTTTGTCAACTCAATTGGATTGAAAGGCACCAGCAACGCATATACCAAATCTGCAAAAGGGTCAATGCTACACAACAGATACCAGAACCCCTTCCTAACAAACCTGAGAAACATTACCAGATTGGAAAAACACAAAACCATCCTGTAGATGTCTCAATTTTTACCCAACAAAATTCTAGTGACCTGGCTGCCAAGGTACTCACATTCAGCCTGTTTCAGGCATGTTCTGATGTAAACCTAGGACTTTGTATTCAAACTCAAGCGCCATCTAGTATCTCACATTGTGGCAATCCATATGCCAGACTCGGAATCAAATGACAACACAAATCTATCATTGACTGCCAGGCTTGATGACTGTTTTGGTTCATTGGAAGCAAACCTGGACCATGTCATACTCAAAAATGGTTGCATATATCAACACTATATTCTTCAAATCAACTACACGATGTATGATGTTTGCTGTGCAGACAACATCTTCAATCCAAACACTGAGCACTACAATATCATGATGCTCCATTGCCCAGAGTCTGACAACAATCATCATCCATTTTGTTATGCCAGGATCATTGGAATCTACCATGCCAATGTTCAATACATTGGACCACAGATGAAGGACTACCTCCCTCAGCAGATGGACTTCTTGCACATGCATTGGTTCAAACAGGTCCCACAACAAGACTTGCATGGGCTTAATGCTTTGAGGTTTGTCCATATGAATGATCCTGCAGCATTTGACTTTGTAGACCCAGCGGATGTATTGAGAGGTTGTCACCTTCTACCTGCATTTAGACATGGTAAACACTACCAAGAACAGATTGTGACATCACCCATTGCACATGATTCAGAAGATTGGAAATACTATTATGTTAACAGGTATGGTTGCCTTATTTGTTTCTGTCTACTGGCCTATACCCATGTTAGATTTGTAGATCATGATATGCTCCTAAGGTACCATTGGAGTCTTGGTGTTGGGCATATGTACTCCCATATTCCCTGCCCCTCTGATAAGAACCAATCCTTCACTACAACTGGAAACAGGCCAGCTGCTCAGGCCACATCTTCTCCAAGAATGTCAATTGTGTCTTCTCGAGTTCGTGTAGAAAATCGTACCACAGTGACTGAGGATGATCCTGACACCGAGTTTTTACTTCCTTACTGGGATGGCATAGAACTGGAGTGGGAAATGCCTGACTCTACCTCAGAGGAAGAGGATTCTGGCTCAGATGCTGATGATGATGATATTCAAAACATGTATGTGCTTGTACAATAATGGAGGTAGAAATGTAAATAATTTCGAGTGAGACCACAGTCATTGGCATTTATCAATTCACCTCTGTGCTTATCCAAGTTTACCTCGATGACATATATAAAAATTCAGCATGACCTTGCCAACTAGTAACTACTGTAATATCAAGCTTCGTTTACATGTCCAAACCCAAATGTAGATGAAAGGTAGCATGTCTGAGGATGTCTCGAATCAGGTACAACATCCACCTCAATCCCACACACATGGCACCTCCATCCAATCCTCAAGCTCTCCTGGACCCATGAAACTCCCCTGTGTCACCAATAAATGGGCCTGTATTGCAATGCTACAGCCATGGCTCTGTGCCTTCCAATAGCCCCTCGATCGCACACCTTAGACTTACTTTAACACTGGCAGCAGAGGCAGCAACAAAAACTGCTAGTGCTACAACCACAACCATGACATTGCCACCCAGCAACAACTCAAAGTGACCAACACCACCCATCGTGGGCAATTTTGTCACTCCCAGTCAAGCACAATGGAAATGGTATACCAAAGTCATCACCAAGGTCTCTAATGGGAACTACAGGCTTGGTGCAGTGTGTGGAGTTTCTTGTTTGATTTATGCATGGACTTGGGTATTGCTCATCAATGTGCTGTTGCTAGAACTCAGTGAAATTATTGTACAGAGGGAGTTTCACACTGCAGAACCCATGCACAAAGTTATATTGGAAACAGAGGTTGACTGTGTGTTGGCGATGAACTCTATCACTGGCAAAATAACTAGGGCTCTTAATGTTTGCCAACGATTGACACCAAATATGGACAATGTTGAGAACCAGGAGAATAGGTCACCCCCTTGGCCTAGGCATGCATGACATGACATGGCTTCTTCAGGGAGCTCAGTTGCATCCAACCTCTCATCCTCTCCAATGTTGGATCCCTCTACACACATTAGGCTTCTTCAAATCTCTCAGCCTCAATGTGTTATGACTGAGTAACAAGTAACACCAACGGGTGTTAAGTTCCTAGCACAAGTCCTTCCTGGATGAAGGAATGTAGTATGCCTAGTCCTCAGTTGACCAGCATTGAGTGTATACTCTCCTCAGGATGAAGAGTAAGATGAGAAGAGGAATCCGAGACCAGTGGCAAGGAGATCGAGCCAGCTGGGAACCTAATCACACAGTTGATTGTGTAGGTTAAAGTTAAAGAGAGATACAGGCGGAGCGTGAATATATATACTGCCTGGAGTGGTTTAGGGCAGGTGAGCCAGAATAGGAAATAGAACATTAGGGGAGGCACTATCGTGATGATGAGGTAAGAAACGCGTCGTGTATAAAAGGCACGTGACGGAAAGGGGCAGTGTCCTCAGGAAAAACAGGAACAGGAGAAATCAGAACAGGGGAAATAGGATCAAAGGCGGAAGGAATAGAATCACTGGGAGGCAGTGTCCTCGGAAGGGATCGGAGGAGGGAAAAGGTCCGTGAAGGCGGTGTTTGACAACTCATAGTCCTGTGAGGACAAGAGGATGTCGTCCCACAGAGAAGTCCCTGGATAGTCCAACAGTAGAGGGGAAGAAAATAGAGGGGGGGTATTACCAACTGTAACACAATGAAATGGGCATGTTGAAGAGCAGAATCAGCAACAGGACCAAACATTATCAGAGAGTGAGCAATGGAAGCAAAAAAAGTGCCCACAAGATGTCTCAAAGCACACATTCTATGTTAAGAATTCACAGATGCAGCTCAGACTGTTTGCGAGGAATGAGGTAAGTATGGAGTTGAGTGCTTTGGTCACAACTAACACTGTGCCTCTCTAGTGCCAAATGTTACAATGGATCACGGCATTGGAAAAGGCTGCAGATATTTGTTCATTTGTGACTAAGAATAGGTTTGGTAGCTTTGCACTGATATGGATGAACATGGCTGTGCAGTGGCTTGTGGATGGGGTTACATAGTTTGTTGCCATGAGTTTCATATCCACTGACTAGACCTGGATCTTCTCTGCAGCATGACTATATGTGGAATTTGTCAACAGCACTCATGATGGTGAAAGAGAGTATATATATCCATGATTGGTGGCTCTCTCCGGGTATGGCTGATCACTCAGAGAATTGTGTTCTTTGGCTTACATACTGCAGAATTACAGCTACAATGACCGAGCAAAGACAAGTATCAACTGGATAGGATTCTGGAGTGAAAGGCAAACCAAGGTGTCAAGATTTATGTGATATTATAGTGAGTGTCTATCCTGAGTGTATACTTCATGTGCTCATACTGTCAACAGTCAGGAAGTCTCAAGCCGCACAGCACTGACAGATAAGAAGTGGGCAAGGCTTGATATTACTTCTGTCTTTCTCTGACATCCGTGCATCACATTAGCTACACAAAAACATCATGATCCAGCGATCTTCTTCACATTTCCAGATAGGCACATTTTACTGGGCTCATTGTTGGAGTTAGCAAACAGTGTGCAGTTGTATAGCCACTGTATTACATAATCATGAGTACTTAGCATTTTCATACTGTAGCTTCTTACTTTAGTGACTACTAAAGTATTCTACAGGTTATGAGCCCTGCCAGCACCTACTAGTAGCTCACTCACAAGACTTCAAGACCCAAAAATGGCCAGCAACAACAATGACAAACATCGTCTGCTCAAACTGGATGGCAGCAACTGGCCAACGTACCACGCACTTCTTGAAGAGATAGCAGCAGGATTCCATCTGATGAAATTTCTATTTGGCATGAGAAAACCATGCAAGACTTTCACAGAAGGATTCTTTGGCGACATGATTCTCAGTAGTATTCCCAATACACTTATGGATGAGATACTTCAACTACAACTTTAGACAGCCCCAGAATATTTTTCGTACCTATAGAATTTGTATGAGAAGCCTAATGAAGTCAAGCACATAGCCATGCATGCACCAAAATGGTCCAATGGCACCTGTTGGAGGTGTGGCGAGCCAGGACACAAGGCACAGGAGTGCCAGGGAGTTGAGAACAGGTCGGGAAGCTGAGAGATCCCCAAATGGAGCAGCAGAAGTTGCCACAGGCCAGAATGAGAGGTCAAGGAGGTCCAAGAAGTCAAAACAGCGAGTCAGCAGGTTGACGAAGAGACTGCTGACATTGCAACCTGAAATGCAACATATGCTGGGCCCACAGGGCCAGAGGGCATGTTGCATAACCCACAGGATGAGCTGCCTAAGCAGTGAGTGAGTGATGAGGCTCATGATGCCAACAAAAAGGTCAAGGTAGCAGGCAAGGAGAGTGATGAGGCACTCAAGAAGACGAGTGTGCAAAGAATTGGAGTGAAGAGCCTGGGCACTGAGGCCACAGGCGAGGCAGCTACCAATGAGAGTCCCACCGCAATGAGAAGCCAAGGCAAAGGTGGCGACACTGATGTCATCCACATGATCGCAATGCCCAAGGAGACCTGCAAAAGAGACCACATCAAAGAATGTGCAGAGGAAAATGCACCAGAGCAGTCCAGTGTGCCGCTCGAGGGAGAGCAAGAAGGTCAGATGACAACCTGCAACGCTGGGGAACTCAACAACAATGATGATGACGACACTGACCAAGACAGGTCCAGGGAGTTGAAGCCATCAGAGAACCCTGCAGATGCAATGGACAGCAATGCATATCATCCAGCTGAGCCTACAGAGCCCCCTGACAATGCTGAGAGCACGAGAGGACAAGAGGGCAAGATAAGGGTTGAGAAGGCTGAGTCGAGAATGTTGAGAGAGGGTGTAGAGGTGATGGGCAATGACAGTGATGAAATGCGTCAACCCAAGAGACCTACTGAGCCCCCAGACAAGGTAGAGGCCACATCCAGACAAGACAGTGAGCTGCGACTCAAAATAAGCGCAGCCCAGGTCAATCCAGGTAGTGAGATGGCTGGCGGACAAAATGGAGACATTGCACACAGAAATGCAGACATCCTGGACCACAAGAAGGTTGGAGACAAGCACCGATATTTGCAGGTCGATGCAGAGAGTGCGGAGATGCGCCAAAATGCATTGATCAAGAGGGAGAAAGGTCAAATGAGGGCACAAATGTGATGGATGATGAGAGCTGAAGAAACTTGTCAGTGCACCTCAATGGACATCATAGATGTACCAGACAAACCCCCAGAGCCTCCACCACCACTCACCAGCCCATATGAACCATCCACATGAGGGAATGAGCTCCTGAGTGTCGAGCTCGAGGGGGAGTGGATACAAGTTGCAAGCCGTGACATCGGACCTACCAGGGATGAAGCGGACACTTCAGGAGTGTCCCAGGATGATGAGGACCCAAGGAACAGGCCGAAGAACCTACAGAACATGTCTGAACATGTCTGAGAACGTTTGGAGCAGGGGGAGGAAAAGAACTCACCTAGGAGGCCTCGAGACAAGCCAAGTGAGTCAGACAGTGAAACGCTCATACCAGGTGGCTCCCACAGTGCTCCAGCACGTCCTGAAGACATTAGGAAGCGATGCAGCAATGAGAGGAACACCCCAAGCCAAGATAGGTGGCCAGGAGGCCAAATGGCCAAGTTGAATGAGCTGGGAGGCATCGAGGCCGAAGCGCTGTGCCAAACGGCTGCAGACGATGTCAGAAGGGACTGGAGATGTCCTGAAGGTGATGGGAAGTGGCGCATCGATGAAATGAACTCACCATGTCAAGATAGAGGGCCAGAAGGCCATTTAGGCAAGCAGGTCAAGTTGGGAGGTGTCAAGGATGATTGGAGGTGCAAAACCGATGGCAAACGTGTCGGGATCAATGGGAGATGGTGTGGTAAGGACGGCGCAATGAGCAGAGCATGCAGTGACTTGAAACAAGTTGGTACAAGTCTGCTAGCTATGAACAAGGCCAGTCAGCGAGAACAGCACAAATGCACAAAGAGCAATGTACCTGGGCCACCCAGACCACCTAGGAACCTCCCCAGATGCCCTATTGAGGCCATCAACCCACTGCACCAACATGGAAAGCTCAAACCACAACCTAGAAGAGTTAGTTGAGCTGAAATGAGAAAATTGACATACCAAGTCGAACAGTCGTGCCAGGACCATATTGGCCAGATGTGATGTACATGGTGTATAGAAGCTGGGGGAGAGTTTCCAAGGCATGACATGCAGACACAATGGCACCAGAGTCGATCGAAGGTGACTGCACAAGCAGAGATAGGACGAGTGCCACTTGCAACTCATGACTTGCCTTATTTGGGCATCACTGCTCGGACACAACGTGACTATACTATGGACAGACCACTGCACACATGCTGCTACACGGATGCAATACAATTCATTTAACAACATTCAGTAAGGTATTTTTTAGTTTACCTTTTTACTTTTTCTTTTGACTACAGAGACACCTTCCATTTGAGGGGGAGTGTTGGAGTTAGCAAACAGTGTGCAGTTGTATAGCCACCATATTACATAATCATGAGTACTTAGCATTTTTGTACTGTAGCTTCTTACTTTAGTGACTACTAAAGTATTCTACACTCATGTGAGCTAATAAACTACTATCCACTTGCCTTAATATTGTTGATTTCTCCATGTTCCAGCACAAGAAACTTTGTATCATTGACCAAACTATTGCCTTCACTGGCAGGATAGATCTTTGCTTTGGAAGGTCTGTGACTTAGTTCATACCATGTAAACATGTTTATGTTACATTTTACTTCCATTTCCTCATCTTTACCTCTTATGTCCCATTTATCTCTCATTCTCTTTGCTGTCATAGGCCACCAGATTGTTCTAGCCCTGTCTGGTCCACCCTTTCTATCCCGGTTAACCAGTTTCTCTTCCACCTTCTCCTTTTGTCTTGCAAAACCCCTTCCTGTTCCTCCATAGGGTCTCCACAGTGTATTCTATCATATTCCAGAATGTTCTTTCTCTTTCTCTTTGCTTACTCATCGCCTAGGCTAGTAAGTATATAAACCTGTACCAGTACCATATTCAGGTCCTTCAATCTTGACCTACTTTCTCCATCATTGAAACTAGCTCTACATATGTGGAGTTAGACCTCAAACCCTCAAACCCTCATACTAAGATCTCTTGAGTACCTCCAACTGAGTCTTTGTGTTACTCTTGAGTACACACTATCTTTAGTCAGACATTACCAGACATCCTTCTATTGATCCCTTGAAACACTACATGTGGGTCCATATTGATCCATTAAACTTCAAACCTTCAACTTTGCAATCGACACTGATCTATTGCCAATCTCCTTTGATTCCTTTTAGGAACCACTCTGAACCTTCATCCTTTGTCCTAAGGAAGTCTACACTTGCCCCTACCCAGGTCTAGTGTAACAGTTTAACTGCTTCTAGATGGGACACTCCACAACATGTTTTCGTTGACGATCCAGAACTATTGCTGGATAAAACAGAAATATGGCTGGGTTTGTTTCTGACAAGCTCACACCACAAGATCTGTACTCACTGCTTCCATGAATATGCTAGGAAAGGATTACAGTAATCCAAGGGTCTTGGACTTCCACACTCTTCACAAACCTGAAGAGGACATGTACGACCACTCCAAAGTTCCAAGGATGCCTTGGTATGTATTTACAGAAATAGGAATGGAAGAAGTTAACTCTGTACAGGCATGATGTTGGGGTGCAAGCTGTTGGCCAGCTGGCCTGCGATCTGGCTCAATATTTCATAGAGGTGTGTCAAATGTAAATTAACACATTTTAATTGTTGATGGATAATACTAGATGGAATTGGTTGTTGCATATCAAGGTATAGCATATTTTTGCATCTGAGATATTTGTTCATGAAATCTTTGTTTGCATAGAACCACACGAGACTTATGCCATTTTTATTACCTCTGCTGGAATTTAAACCCAGAGAATTGGGGGCCATGGATCTCATGGGAACTTGCAAGATGCAAATTTGTTGCTCAGCTGGACTGTGATTGCTTGGCACACCAGATTGGATCGAACACTCTATCCAAGATACCTATACAGCAGGTAAGCTCTCCTGATGCACCCATAGATATCAGTCCTGATCTGAAACAGCAATTGACAATTCAGAGCATTTTGTGTACATTGAGAACCAGTTCTTTATCTCTTTGTAAGCATGCGCGTTGTAGACATTGTAGAGTTGACAGCAGAACTTACCTCCAACCTGAAGGACTGTCATGAACGATGTGAAGATCAAGAATGGAATTGGAGATGCTCTTGTTAGATGGATTGTTTGTGTGAAATGAGAGGATACCCCATGGAAGTGTTGCATCATCATACCACTACTTCCTGGTTTCCCATTTCCAGTAGACCACAGCGATGCTAGTGTGGTGTGTTTGCATGGTTCCCAGTATGCTCTTAAATTGAGGCAGGAATTTGACAGATACAAATCATAATTGACTGCCAAAACCATACTCTGTTCTGAGGGAAAAACTCAATTTATGAATGACTTCAGGCAGAAGACATTGAAGTAAATTCAACCTCCTTGATTCATTCCTCATCCTAACTCCCATTAGCCTGAGGATTATATCCATGTGTTCTCCTTGCAAAATTGGGGCAAGATGCGAGATGGGGTCTTGACTACTGAGATTGTAAGGTACCAAATGATGAATGTGTCTCAGACTGTGGGTTAATGATGGTTTCAGGTATACATTCATGGCAAGGTCTACCTCGTTGACAACAGGCTTGCGATCATTGGAAGTGTGAACATCAATGAGTGATCTCAGCGTGGTGATCGAGATTCTGAAGTAGCAGCTGTCATCTGAGACACTGACATGATCAAGGGGTAGGTGGTGGTGAACCTTGTTTCTTACTGACCTTTCAGCTGATCTGCTTGGGTGCAGAATGATGGCAGGTAGTCTGTTCAAAGTAGGGCAATTTGTGCACACACTTTGGGTCTGGCTAATGCGAGAGCATATTGGAATTGATGTTGATGCCCTGGCTGACAAAGACCACACATCAGGTGATGTGTCATCCCACGAATGAGTACAGAAACTGTGGGACCCAGATGTTGAACAAGAGTCATCCAGTTGTCAAGTTACAGAGCTAGCACATGAGCGACCACTCCATGATGCATTGCATATGGCAGCGAGTGGGATTAAAGAAGGCACAAGGTTTCTCTATGCATGACCGTTGTTTTGCTGACCTGATTCTCAAGGTGCTCAAGCTGCTGAGCATGCTCTTGCTGAATCGCTGTCAAAAGTGTTCTGATCATCCATAGCCAATGGCAAGATGTGTAACCCTAGCTCAGGATCCACACTGGGTTGTCGACAATGGGAATAGGCAAGCAATTCCTTTGGACCGAACAATCAGAGCCTGTGACAGAATCTCAGCCCAATCTTTTGGAGTGCAAAGCAGCCAATGGGGGCACTGCTCAATGTAAAAGAAGCATTGCCACATCTTCAGGTGCATTTTTCTTTTTGCAGGAATGGTTCTCAAATGTCTGTTTCTGATGCTTGGCTCATGCTTACTACAATAAACAGGACAAGGTACAGGATGGTTTAGAGGGGCATGAACACAGTTCTGTTGTAGCCAGAGTGGTGCATGCTGAGGCCATTGGTCTTTTGCCGTTCAAGCCTGGTGTGAAATCACAAAGATGATTGCATCCATGACAAATTGTCTCTGGAGAATGCCACCTTGAAAAAGATCTTACCTGTGCTTATGCAAGCTGTCAAGGCCTTCACGAGTACGTACTCACCACCTTGCATGTGCTCATGATGGCCATGCCTAAAACTCACTTGGTACCACAGCACTCCCAGTCTATGCCCAGTTTTTGCAAATGACCAAGTTCTTTTGCAATGCCACATCTGAGGCATCATGCTGGCACCATCCCCACCACACCCACACTCATGCCCTCATCCTCACCCTCATCTTGCAGGAGCAATGTGTCCTCCCCTTGTCCTCCCCTTGTCCTTGTTGTTATGACTGACTCAGGTAGAGGCAGCCATAGCCCTAGCAAACTGTTCTTCAAGGGATCAACAGGAGAGTCTAAGGTTTAGACCAAATTTGAGGAGGATATAAGTTGCTTCAGATGGAAGGGAGCTCAAAGTGGTGAGGTATATTCATGGTTTCAAGGGCTAAGTAGAGTGGTATGGAGTGCCAGGGAAGTCAAGACTAAGATACTAAGTAGGAGGGAAAATGTTTAAGTAGGTGTCATGACCAAGCATGGACCTAGTTGAGAAAGGAAGTTCAAAGGATCTCAGAGATTCAGGGTGAAGGGAAAGTCAGAGATAAAAAGGGGAAAGCCCTAAAGGCCAGGGTGAAGGGTGAAGGATCTAGGGTAAATGGTGGTCTAGATGACCAGGGTGAAGGGAAAAGGTCTAGGGTAAATAGATCAGAGGGGACTGGTCTAGACTACCAGGGTGAAGGGTGAAGTCAGAGGATGAGGAGGTGAAGGGGTGAGGTAGTGAAGGGATGAGGGGGTGAGGGGATGAGGGGATGAGGGGACAAAGGGATGAGGGGACAAAGGGATGAGGGGACAAAGGGATGAGGGGACAAGGAGATGAGGGGATGAAGGAATGAAGGAATGAGGGGACAAGGAGATAAGGGGATGAGGGGATGAAGGGACAAGGAGGAAAAAGGGTAGGAGTAGGCAACCCCCGGATGAGTCGTAACATTACCTCTATGCTATGCTGAAGGTCACCAGACCTTTCAGGGAATTAGGCAGTAGAGGGTTTGGTAGGTTGGATGGGGGGTACATTGGGCAAGGTGGAGAGGAGGTCATTGAGTCCCCAGTGGTTGGGAACAATGGAGCAAAGGAGGAAGTCCATCTCTGAGTTGACAAGGGAGAGTGGGTCAAAGGTCCCAGGTCTTTTGGATAAGAAGGACAAGGAATGAGGGGGGTCATCACTGGGGTGGGTTGTGGGACAAGGGGGGTTTTCATGGGGGTGGATCTGGGAGAGAGTGGTTTTTCTACAATGATGGGGGTTTTGTTGAGGGAGTTGGAAGTCTTACTCAAGGATCAGCGGTGGAGGGAGAGGTGTAGAATAAGGGGGGAGTTCATGGTGAAGGTTTAGTCATTTCGGGTGATAAGACAGAGACGTGGATGGTAAGACAGATGGTTTGAGATGTTTGGGATTTTATATAGTCCAGGATTTCTGGGTCGGTGATTCAGGGTAAATGGATAACAAGGGCCCAGGTTCATAGTTTCAAAGGGTGAAACCAGGGTGTCAGGGTCGAGGAGGAAGCAAAAGTAAAAATAAAATTTCACTTCAGGAATCTGGATCCTTTGTCCAGCTATTCTGGCATAGCCTAGAATCTAGTTCCTTCGGTTCCAGGAGGGCCTTCTGATTTAATCAAAGGAGATCTCTAGTAGGGAGATCATCAGGAAGCCTGCGAACAGCTTGGCACAGCTCGCTGTTCATATCTTCCACCTCTGTGCTAAAAACTCAATGACTGAAGGGCAGAGAGTCGTCTTCACCCTGAAGACCATAAGACTGTAATTGCAAGGACAAGAGAGGGGCGAAAAATTTTCTGGGGTTTTGGGTGGGAGACAGGGGTCAGGGGCGATGGATAGTAGTTTTTTTTTTGTCATGCTGAGGATGTCAAGGGGAGCCATCAATACACAAGTCTGAGGACAAGGGAGGGTGATGGTCTTGGTCAAAAGAGCAACCTCTGTGCTAGGGGAGATCAGGTCATAGGTATGTTACAGGGGTAATGGGGTTCAGGAGGCAATCAGCCTCTGGGGTTCAAGAAAGGCCTAAGGAAATCCAGGGGTTCTGATGGTTTAATGTCATGTTGAGGACACCAGGGAGTCAGCATACTACCAATATGCAAGTTGGAGAACAAGGGAGGGTGGTAGTTATCAGATCAGGGGACAAGGTGATGGCTGATGGTTCGAAGGTCCAGTCTTGTCCCTTACCAGAGGAGTAGGTACAGGGAGGGTCTGGGAGTTTGGGAGAGTGGTTTTACACCATGCTTAGGGTGTTCAAAGGGGTCCAGGCAGTTTTACTGCCATACCAAGGGTGATCAGGGGAAGTCCAGGTGAGGGGAAGACAGTTTAAACACTTATCTGGGTGTTCAAGGGTGGGGGAGCAATGGGTTATTGGGGATGATCCAAAGGATTCTAGTATTCTTCTGCCAACACCAGAGGGAGAGGAATCCAGGGGTTTGGCTTGGGGTTTGCTATTCCTAGAAAAGGAAAGGAATAGGCCAGTGACAATGTGCCTTGAGGGTGAGAGAAACCAGCATAGCTGGGATGGAAGGAATAGTTGAAAGGTTCAAGGGATTTTTGAAGGAAGAGACAGTTTATCATCATGCTGAGGACATTCAAAGAAGAGATTAATCAAAGAAGTGATCAAAGGTTTTAATGAAGATCCGGGGTTCGGATCACAAAAGGTTGAAAGGAAGTTGAAGCGAAGGGGAAGGGTAGAAATTCAAAAGAGAACAGTTTTACATCATGTTGAGGATGTCAAAGGGGAGATCAAATGGAAGAGATAGTTTACTGTCATGTCTAGGATGTCAAAGGTATCGAAGATGGACCTCTGCACTAGGGAGGTCCCATAGATCCTGGAGACATGGGGTGTTCATGGGGATCAGGTCAAAGGTGGAGCAGTTTATTGTCATGCTGAGGATATTAGGGGAGGGTCAAAGGGAAGGCAGTTTAACATCATGCTTAGGACGTCAAGGGGTCAAGGGAAACGCTTGGAGAGAGTTCAAGAGGTGCTAGTATTTGTCTACCAAGCTAGACAAAGAGGCTTCCTCGAGAAGTCAAGGGGACAGTTTATTGTCATGTTTTGGACAAGATAGTTTAATGTTGTGTCTGGAACATCAAGGCAAGGTCGAGGGGTTTCAATGGGCAAAGGTTTAATGGAGATCATTAAAGATCACATAAGATTGAATTGTCAGCAGACGTCATTGAAGGTTCTTTTAGAAGGATATGGTTAATGTCCAACTAAAGGTGGCAAGGGGTTAAGATGTCTGGGGTAGAAGGTGAAAGCAAGGGGAAGGGGAGGACAGTTTTACATTGTAGCAAGGACAAGGGATCATGGAAGGAAATAGCAGTATTGTGCTTAGGATGTCAAGGCTTGCTAGGGGATCATCTGTCTAGGTATCCAGGACCAGGAGGTTAAGAGGGAGGGGGAGGTTGAGGAAAAGGTGGTCTTCCTTTCTGGAGGAGGACCTCAGCAACAAGGAGGCCTAAGAAGGGGATCAGAGCGAGGAGGGTGACAAGGATGGTGACAAGTAGAATAGCCACAAAGGCTAGGAGGGTGAGGGCCATAGTCAAAGGTTCCATGATGGTGGGATCACGAGTGATCAGTGGAGAGATCAAGGTGGATCAAGTGTTACTCAGTGTAGACCAAAGTCTTTGTGCTGGGGTGCAACAAGGGATCGGTGGGTCAAGGAGCATATGAGGGGGTAGGAGTTCACAATGATGGTGATCCAGCAAGAAGGGAGTCTTGACTTTTGTTACGACTGACTCGGGTAGAGGCAGCTGTAGTCCTAGCAAACTGTTCTTCAAGGGATCAACAGGAGGGTCTAAGGTTTAGACTGAATTTGAGGAGGATACAAGTTGCTTCAGATGAAAGGGAGCTCAAAGTGGTGAGGTATATTCATGGTTTCAAGGGCTAAGTAGAGCAGTATGGAGTGCCAGGGAAGTCAAGACTAAGGTACTAAGTAGGAGGGGAAACATTTAAGTAGGTGTCATGACCAAGCACAGACCTAGTCAAGAAAGAAAGTTCAAAGGATCTCAGAGATTCAGGGTGAAGGGAAAGTCAGAGATAAAAAGGGGAAAGCCCTAAAGGCCAGGGTGAAGGGTGAAGGATCTAGGGTAAATGGTGGTCTAGATGACCAGGGTGAAGGGAAAAGGTCTAGGGTAAACGGATCAGAGGGGACTGGTCTAGACTACCAGGGTGAAGGGTGAAGTCAGAGGATGAGGAGGTGAAGGGGTGAGGCAGTGAAGGGATGAGAGGGCAAGGGGAAGAGGGGACAAGGGGATGAAGGAACAAAGGGACAAGGAGGAAAAAGGGTAGAGGTAGGCGACCCTGGATGAGTCATAACACTCGTCCCCCCCTCATCCCCTTCTTCACCCTCACCTCATCACCCTTGCCTTGTCATCCTTGCCTTGTCACCCTCACCCATATCACCATCACTCTCAGCATGTCAAAGCAATGGCACACTCTTGTCTCATCTCATTGCCCTCAGCCTCACCTTGCCACCCTCGTTCATGTACAATGACCTGCATGAAACTGGTTTCATGCATAGTCAGAAAAGCTACCACCCGAGATTGGATATTTCAACCACTTAAAGCAGTTATAATTCTTAGATACTATAGGGCCAGATAACCCTTAGTATGACCTACCTTCTCCTATTTTTATTGGAATATTTTACCAAAAGAATATGGAGATATAAATAGTTTTATTCAACTACACCTCTACTACTACTACTATTAGTACATAACTACATAAAACTGTAATACTACATGTATAGCTAAGTGCCAGTGAGAGAAATTACCCCTGAACCATGCCCTGCACAGCATTGCACAGCATGTGACTCAGTATGACTCAGTATGACTCAGCCACAGTTGCTAGGCGACAGCCTGATTACAGAGCACATGATTTTGGCTTGGTAATCTTAGCCTCAGCAATTGTCAGAAATCTC
>JBBPQN010000332.1:0-18021 GCA_038092575.1 Boletus subluridellus | reverse complement strand
ACACGGTAGATTGTGTAGGTTAAAGTTAGAGAGTAGTTTACAGCGGAGCGCGAATATATATACTGCCTGAAGGCTTTAGGGCAGGTGAGGCTTAAATAGGAAATGAGACGTTAGGGGAGGCACTATCGTGTGGATGAGGTAAGAAACGCGTCGCGTATAAAAGGCACGTGACGTAAGGGGCAGTGTCCTCGGGAAGAATAGGATCGGAAGAAAACGGAAAGGAAGAAGTCGGATCAAAAGAAGGCAGTGTCCTCGGGAAGAGTCGGAATGGATTCGAAGTCAGCGAAGATGTCGTCGGATAGCTCGTACTCCCGTAGAGCAATAAGGATATCATCCCATAGGGATGACTCTGGATAGTCAAGCGACAGGGAAGAAGGGGAAAATGAAGGGGGGGTACCACCGTTTGTAACAGCCTTACCCTTGGAGACTTTTCTTCACTTTTCTCTCAATATGAAAATTTTACCAAAACTAGTTATCATGGGACTCACCTGGAATTCAAGTCTTAAAGAGGGAGTAGTGTTATGATATACTATATTTTCAAACTTTTTAAACTAAGCGCATTCGTGCATACTTTATATCTTTCAGACTTTGAAGTCATGTGATGTGCACATGACTGTGGGAAACTCACATGACCTATGGTCTAGACAAACATGTTGCACACACGCCTTATTAATTTCTGTCCTTTCTTTCTCATCATCATCTTCTTTCTCACATGACATCTTCTCTCAATCTGTCTATAACAAGTAGTCTTTCCCATGGACCCTATGGTCCATGCGCCAACCTGTAACATATATAAAGTAGCTACATTCAACTGGACTCCCCAGTCTAATCCATTTGTGCCTTGTGACCTACATCCTTGCGAGTGCATTAAGGAAGACATTGCCTCTTATCTCTACTCTCCTCTTCTCTATAACTGCTTCTAAGCTTTGGTGTTAGTCTTGTCAAGTCCTGCCAGTGATTGCTTGAGTGCACTCACAACATTAAACCATATTGGGCAACCCTTCCAGGTCAACCAGTCTCACACCCAGACACAATCAAAGTTGATGAAGAAGGAGTAGAGTAGTTTGAAATAGACTACATTGCGGCATCCCGTCTCAAAGGCCACCAGCTTCAATACCTCATACATTGGAAAGGCTATGATGAATCCGATAGGACTTGGGAATCAGGTGACTATTGAATATCTAAGTACTCAGTGGTTGGGAAACCAGCTGAGCTTACCTATTGAATATCTAAGTACTGTAGGTAGTCAGTACTAATAACAGGTAGCTCTAATGTTAGTGTACTCACCTCAGTGGTTGGGAAACCAGCTGAGGTGTAACTAGGTACTCGAGACTGAAAATACCATCTGCTTAAGTAAGTCAGTAATACTAAATAAGGAATAATAAATTCCAACACCGTGCACACACCTGTAACATATATAAAGTAGCTGTACTTGACTGGACTCCCCAGTCTAATCCATTTGTACCTTGCAACCTATGTCCTTGCAAGTGTATTAAGGAAGACCGTCTTGTCTCTACTCCACTTCTCCTCTTTTCTCTCTTCGTTTGGTTTAGTGTAGCCTCAGCAGAGTCCCACCAGTGTTTGCTCGAGTATGCTCGCAACACTTGGATTAGACTTCTATACACTGCCTGGACTCTAGGGCCAAAGAGAACCCACTGATGTTTTCCAGACTTCATTTTCTATTACATTCGCTGCTTTAGAATGTGGGGCAGTACCCCAAGCTTTTGTCGTGTTAGATTAGAACCTTCTCAGTCCCTCCATTGAGGTGATAGCCACGCAAGGGTCATGCCTTGTTTGTGAAGAGCAATATGGGAACCACTGTCGTCGTGCAGCCTGTAGCCAAGCTTATATCACTGTGTTAGTCCCTCAAGTGATTGGGGAGATAGAGCGTCAGTTTCTAGTTTTCATATGATAGTATATGTGTTGTTTTGTTCCTGGGCTTTGCAGACCCCAGAGAACCCATTATGAGACTTTACAGAGAAGAAGGTATTACCTCCGGTCAAAAGTTTATTTTTTTAGATCTTCTACTTGCCGCATCCCTCGAGCTTGGTTGTAAGATACCTCGCAGTAAGGATTAAGCTGGCTCATGTTCACACAAACCGAATAGTGCAACAACCCTGACCGGTACAAACTCCTACTGCTCCAGTAGCTCCTTCTCCACTTCCTTCCCCTCCAAAGAAGCAAATTCCTTACACCAAAAGATATTCTGATGCCCAACTCGCACTTTTCCATTACGTACAGCTTCAACGTAACAGGCGTCGAAACAACTACTTCTCTGACTCCTTTTTTCTCCAACACCGCCGTCCCACCTCCTCTCATTAAACAATGTCGTCAGTTGACATTGATGACCTTGTCAACCGCCTCGACGCGCTCGCCCTAAGCAAAGAGCGCTCCAATATATCAAAAAAGATCGTTGACCCTGGAAACTGGGATGGTGACAGATCCAAGTTTCGTGCCTGGTGGATTAAGCTTCGACTTTGGGTTGATGCACAGGACTGGAAGGACAACCACATCCGCATGGTTGCAGTCCTGTCTCGATTCGAGAAGAAAGCTGAGGGCTTTGCCCAGATCACATTAGAATGATACTTAGAAGAAGAAGAGACCAAGATCCTGATAGCGGCAGGATCTATGGTAATCGCGCTGAAAGGCATTGTGGCTTGGCCCAAATGGCCCAATCTTCAGATCGAAATCAAGGAGTACTTCCAGATCAAGGTACTGGCTCATGAGAGCCTTAAAAAGCTACTAGCCTTAAGGCAAGGGTCTAGGCCCATAGATTTGTTCATCCAGGAATTTGTTGTCCTGGTAAAAGAAGCAGACATCGGAGTGGACTTTGCTCTCGAACTGCTCAAAAAGGCTGTTGACTACCACATCTACTACCAAGCAAAGATGACGGGCAAAGAGTCTGACGACTATCTTGAGCTCTGTGGAAACTACCGAGCAATCAGTAGAAATTTCAAACAAATCACAACCGAATGCAGTCCGCCCTCTTGTCCCATCCCTTCTTCTTATCACCCTCAGTTCACTCCCCATCCTCCATGGCCTTATGGCCAACAATATTATCCGCCCCCGCCACGACCTCCACCAGGTAACCATTCCCATTTCACTCCCACTGGTACACAGCCAGGTAGAGGAGCCCCGATGGAGATAGACACTCAACAGACTCTCCCATCTCAGCCCAATACCTGTACTTGTTATGGATGCAACAAGGTTGGCCACATTTGGCCTGATTGCTCGCAGAACCCAAACAAGCAAGCCCCGCGTCCGCCGCAGGTATGGCAACAGTATCTTTGGGATTATGAGACAGGTGCTTTTGTGCCTTCTGCACCTTACCAGCCACCCGTGCAGTATGCCCAGCACACATATGGTCGTCCCCTCCCACCTCCTCCAATTGCTGCTCCTATTCCATCCGCTCCCCCAGTTGTTGCGCAACAAGCGGCAATGCCATCCTTTTATTTGGCAGAAGCCAAAGCTTACTACAGAGATAAATTTGAAGTAGAAGCAAGGCAAAAGGCAGCCTCCTCTTTAAATTAAATAAGTCTGTGAATGATGAGGGTGTTCATGGACTGGACAATTACATTTCTCCTTCTGTTTCCCTTTCTTCCTGTAATATTTCTACCGATCTTGTGGACTGCAATGAGTCTGATTTTCCTGTATGTACTCTGGACAATCTTCGTGGCAATATTATTCCCCATTTCGAAAGAGCGACTCAACAATATGTGAGCATGGTGCCGGAATTAAAACAAAGCATGCTTAATTCTCTTGTTTGCCAAGTAAGAAATTCTCCTAATTATAAATCCCTCAATTCTCCCAAGTCTATTTCTATTTGCACAAGCATGTTGTCATTCGGTGGCAAAATGTCACTTGAGACATGTGTACTGAATTATGAAGATGGAAGTTGGCGATCTCGATTGTTTAAGTCCCTTCTAGATTCAGGCGCTTCTCATACTTTTATTGACAAGGACTATGTTCTCTCTCATGGTATTCCCACTTATAGAATTGCTAACCCTATTTTGGTGAAAAACGCTGATGGCTCTAACAGAGCAATAGGCAAAGTAACCCACACTGTCACTTTAATTATCGGGATTGCCGGCCACTACAAGGTCCTGGAAGCCTATGTTTCTAAACTAGGAACCCACCGCCTCATTGTTGGTTATGATTGGCTGGCTCGGCACAATCCCACTATAGATTGGGTTTCTAAAACTATTTCCTTTCCTCGATGCACACCCTATTGCCATATTATGGGTGATGGACCTTTTAATGAACCTATCAAACTTATTTATAATTGTAGTATAGAAGAAGGACTCAAGGAGAAAGTGCCTGAAACATACCACGACTTCCTTGACATATTTTCCAAGAACAAATCCGAAAGAATGCCAGAACGAAAACCCTGGGATCACACGATAGATCTGAAACCAGACATCACTCCCAAAAAGGGAAGAGTAATTCCTTTATCAGATATGGAAATGGATGAAGTATGCACATTCATCAGAAAAGAACTCAAGAAGGGTTACATTCGCCTGTTGAAGTCTCCTCAAACAGCACCAGTATTCTTTATACCTAAAAAAGATGGAAAAAAGAGACTTCTTATGGACTATCGTTATTTAAATGAAGGCACTACCAAAAATGCCTATCCTCTACCCCTTATTTCAACATTGATTGACCGCCTTAAGGGCGCAGACATGTTTACAGCCCTTGATCTTCAATGGGGTTACAACAATGTTCAAATTAAGGAAGGTGACGAGTGGAAGGGAGCCTTCATTACTCCCATAGGTGCATATGAACCAACCATTATGTATTTCAGGATGACTAACTCACCCCATACTTTCCAGCAAATGATGAATGATATATTTAATGACATGTATGCCATACTCGTAATCTATATCGATGACTGTATGATATTTACCAAAGGCAAGACAAAGGAAGAGCATGAAGAAATAGTAAAGGAGGTGCTTTCCCGTCTTCGCCAAAACGATCTTTATGTAACACCAGAAAAATGTAGTTTCTCAAATGACAAAGTAGACTTTCTAGGTATGGTAGTATCTAAAGAGGGAGTAGAAATGCAGGAAAAGAAGGTGCCAGGGGTATTGGACTGGCCGGGTCCCACATGCCTCAAACAACTGCAAGGCTTCCTTGGACTATGTAAATATTACTGACAATTTATCAAAGGCTTCGCAGACATCGCATGCCCATTGAACGATCTTACCAAAAAAGATGTTCTATTCAAATGGGAACCGAAGCACCAAATCACATTCGATTCCTTGAAAGCCAAATTCAAGGAATCACCCCTGTTAGCTTATCCTAATTGAGAAAAAGAAATGCGTCTTGAAACAGATGCCTTGGATATCACTACAGGGGCAGTGCTTTCAGTTAAGTGCAATGAGGGTCTCTGGAGACCATGTGCCTTCATTTCCCACTCTTTCAATAGCACAAAGCACAACTACCCTATTTACAACAAAGAACTCTTAGCGGTCATTCGAGCATTAGAAGAATGGCGACACTCCTAATCAGTAGGGAAGGTTTCGAGATCTGGACTGATCACAAGAATCTCGAATACTGGAAGAAACCCCAAACCTTATCCGGTCAACAAGCTCAATGGCACGTACTTCTTCAAAAGTTTAATTATGTTTTTGTTTATAAACATGGAACATCAAATGGCCGAGCAGCTGCTTTATCTCACTGACCAGACCATGGTGATGCTGTCATGGATCACAACCAAAACATTACTGTCCTTCCTCCTTCTCTTTTTATTAATAATGTCGAACTTTCTTCCTCTTTCTACAATAAAATCATAAAAGAATCAGAAAAAATATGAGAAGAATCCTTTAACGAATACACTTTCGATTATGATAACTATATTTTCAAAAACAACAAAAACAAAGTCTTTGTTCCTGAACCTTTACGTACAGAACTTCTTACTATTTGCCATGATTCACCCATTGGTAGACATTCCGGACAAGCTTGCATTTCTCATCTTCTTACCCATCATTTCTCGTGGCCTGGTGTCACAAAAGACATTAAAAATTATGTAGATAGCTGCCAAGTGTGCACCCAAACAAAGGGAAAGTCAAAGGCACCGGCAGGAAAACTCCTTCCTCTACCAGCTTCTAAACGACCATGGGAAGATTTATCTGTTGACTTCATTATGGGATTACCCGCTTCCCACGGTTATACTGCTATTTGTGTCGTCATTGATCGATTTTCAAAAGAAGTTGTTTTTATTCCCACCTATGATATAGTTTCTTCAAAGGACTTAGCCATTATCTTCAGAGACAATATTTGGTGTATCCACGGACTTCCTTCTACAATCATTTCTGATCGAGGTCCCCAGTTCTTTTCGGACTTCACTTCTGAATTATGTAAACTTCTCTCTATTTCCCAGAAAATCTCCACCACCTACCACCCACAAACCGATGGACAAACAGAGCATATCAATAGAGAACTAGAACAATATCTCCGCTCTTATGTAGCAAAGCGACAGACTGAATGGGCTGATTGGCTCAAAGTCACTCAATTCCATCACAATAACTCTCTTACCACCGCCACTGGCACTATCCCTTTCAACATCACATGTAACTACACCCCTCGCATGGGCTTTGAAGGAAAGGCCAAAGGCATGGGAAAAGAATTCGGCATGGAGATGGGTAAAAGTCATAAAGAAGTAGGAGATGCATTAGAAGAAGCACGAGAAAGAATGAAGAAACAGTCAGAAAATAAAAGATCCGACACTCCTAATTATGAGAAAGGACAACAAGTTTGGCTTTCAGCTGAACATTTGAAGCTCCCTTACACAGCAAAGAAGCTAACTCAAAAATGGATTGGCCCATATGAAATCTTCAAGGTGCTTCCTAATGCCGTCAAACTCAAATTGCCAAACTCTATTCGTATTCACCCAACCGTTAACATCTCACGCATTAAACCTTATCAGGCAACCCTTCCAGGTCAACCAGTCTCATGCCCAGACGCAATTGAAGTTGACGAAGAAGGAGTAGAGCAGTTTGAAATAGACTACATCGAGGCCTCACATCTCAAAGGTTGCCAGCTTCAATATCTCATACATTGGAAAGGCCATGATGAGTCAGACAGAACATGGGAATCAGGTGACATTATCAACACCGCCCCTCAGGCAGTTGCTGATTTCCACAAAAGGAATCCCTCGGCTCCTCAGAAACTATGTAGCCTTATCATTGGAGACTTTTCTTCACTCTTCACTCATTACGAAAACTTTACCAAAACTAATTATCACAGGACTTGCCTGGAATTCAAGTCTTAAAGAGGGAGTAGTGTTATGATATACTATATTTTCAAACTTTTAACTTAAGCACATTCGTGCACATATGTTACAAACCTTCAGACTTTGAAGTCATGTGATGTGCACGTGACCATGGGAAACTACACATGACCTATGGTCTAGACAAACATGATGCACACACACCTTATTAATTTCCATCCATTCTTTCTCATCATCATCTTCTCTCTCTCACAATACCTTCTTTTATCTATCCATATCCAGTAGTCTTTCCCATGGACCCTATGGTCCGTGCGCACACCTGTAACATATATAAAGTAGCTGTACTCAACTGGACTCCCCAGTCTAATCCATTTGTACCTTGCAACCTACGTCCTTGTGAGTGTATTAAGGAAGACCATCTTGTCTCTACTCCACTTCTCCTCTTTTCTCTCTTCGTTTGGTTTAGTGTAGCCTCAGCAGAGTCCCACCAGTGTTCGCTCGAGTATGCTCACAACACTGACACTACTGAGTACTTAGGCTATAACATCTCTCCCTCCAGTCTTTCAATGTCTCTGGACAAAGTCTAGACCATGAAGGAGTGGCCAGAACCTCGGAAGGTCAAGGATATCCAATCTTTCCTCAGATTCGCCAACTTCTACCATCACTTTATAGTGAACTACTCCAACATTGTCATTCCTTTAACCCACCTTACTCGCAAAGGTACTCCCTGGAACTTTTCAGACAACTGTCATGCCACCTTCCACAACTTGAAGGAAGCCTTCACCACCACTCCAATCCTTACCCATTGGGCTCCAGACACTCCACTGATCATAGAAACTGACGCCTCTGACTACACTATCACTGGTATTCTTTCCATCCACTGCCCAGATGAAGAAATCCGGCCAGTCGCTTTCTACTCATGGATGCTCTCTGCTCCAGAGCTCAACTACAACACACATGATAAGGAACTCCTCGCCATCCACAAGTCCCTCCAGACTTAGCGACACTATCTTGAAGGCTCTGGCACTTTGATCAACATCGTCACAGACCACAAGAACCTGGAGTACTTCATGACCACTAAACTCCTGACTCACTGGCAAGCCTGGTGGTCAGAGTTCCTCTCCCAATTCAATATGGTCATTCATTTCCATCCTAGTTGCCTCGGCACGAAACCTGATTCCCTTACTAGATGCTGGGACATCTATCCCAAAGAGGGGGATAAGGACTATGCTCACATCAATCCGCACAACTTTCAACCAGTATCCACTCAGGAGCAACTCACTTCGTACCTCTGAGCCACTTACCTCCAAGTCACAGCTCTGGTACTCCAAGCTAGCACCCTCTTCGATGTGAAACAGCTCCACAGTGATATCCTTTCTGCACCTCCCTCAGATCCCCTAGCCAAACTCCACATGTCCGACCCTGCCGACTCTCGCTGGTCAGTTGATGAAGACGGTTTCCTCCATCTCAACAAATGCATCTACATCCCTGACACTAATGACCTCCAACTCCACGTACTCCAGTACAAGCGTGACCATCCACTCTCCAGACATTTCAGCCAGAACCGGACTTTGGAACTGATTCGCCGCGAATACACCTGGCCAGGAATCAGGACCTTTGTCAAGGAATATGTTTCCTCCTGCACATCCTGCGCCCACACGAAGGTTCCAAGACACCAGCCCTATGGATTATTGAAGCAACTCCCCATCCTGGAGAAGCCATGGAACTCCATCTCCATGGACTTCATTGAACAGCTCCCTGCATCCTCCAGATATACCACCATCCTTGTTGTTGTGGACTGTCTGTCCAAACAGTGTATTTTCATCCTGATGCATGACACAATCACATCTCTGGAGCTCACAAAGCTCTTCCTACTCCATGTCTTTTCTAAGCACAGAGTTCCCTCCCACATCACCTTCAATCAAGGTATGGAGTTTGTGTCTCACTTCTTCCACTCACTTGGGAAAGCCCTTGACATCCATCTCCACTTCACCTCCAGTTACCACCCCAAAGGAGACGGTTAGACAGAATGCATGAACCAGACTCTCGAGCAGTATCTCCAAGTCTATTGTAATTACCAGCAAGACAACTGGTCCGAACTCCTGCCTTTGGCAGAGTTCGCGTACAACAATGCTCCAAGCGCTACTACCGGAGTTTCACAGTTCTTCGCCAATAAGGGCTACCATCCCAATGTCACTGTCCATCCCGAGTGCAACCTCACCTCCGCAAAGGCACGAGAATACTCCATCAACCTTGACTCCCTCCACCAATTCCTCCATGAGGAAATGGCCAATGCCTAGAAGCGATACCAAGGGCCCATGGATGCTAGATGAACTCTGGCACCAGACTTCAAAGTCGGTGACCAGGTTTTCATCAAAGCAAAGTATTTCCACTCTACTAGGCCCTCTAAGAAACTCTCCATGAAGAACTTAGGGCCATACACTATCATCGCTCAGGCTGGCAGCCTTTCCTTCACCCTCCAACTCCCAGAATCCATGAAGTCCATTCACCCGGGCTTCCACATTTCACAATTGGAACCCTCTGTTCTGAACACCATTCCTAACAGTACCCAACCACCTCCACCTCCAGTCGAAGTAGACAGCAAACCCGGAGTTCGAGATCACTGAGATCCTCAACTCCAAGGTTGACTGTCAATGCTGGAACTGCAAACTCCTATACCTTGTATGGTGGTCCGGATATGAAGGTACTGACGATGGGACCTCTTGGCTACTCACCACAGAACTCAGTCATGCCTCCAAACTTGTTCATGACTTCCATCTTCAATATCTGGACAAGCCTGGACCTCATTCCACATAACCACAAATGAAATCACAATTTCAACAAGACTAAATACAGGGAGGGGCATGTGTACTCTACACCTCTGACTCACTCTCTCCCTCCATGTTGTCCTCCTCATCTCCCTCCTCATCCTCCACTGCCACTTCCACCTTGCATTGCACCACTGCACTGCGCTCCGCCTCCATGTCAACCACCACCTCCACCACCTCCGACACCTCCAGCCCCTCTGACTCCGGCTTCTCTGAGTCCATCTCTGCCCCATATACCTGCTCTGTCTTGAGCTCCATGAGCCTCCCCAGCAGGCAGTTCTGGTGATCCAGCCACCTGCAGAGACCCTGGATCAAGCTGCAGAGCTCCGTAGTGAGCTCTGATGGCATGACTGAGGCCTCTGCACTTGTCAATGCCCCCGCTCCCTTCAAGCCACCCTGCTCCGGCTCTGTCTGAGCCCTCTTTCTCTTCCCCGTGGCGACTCCACCTCCACCCTCTTTCTCCTTCATTCTGGCTTCTCTGCGCCCGGCCTCATGCACTTCCCCTTTGCCTTGATGCACGCTGTGCACGAAGTTGACTTACTGGGCCCAAGCTCACACTCGAACCTGCGCTCTGTGCAGTGCTCGCACTCCAGCAGCTCCGCCGCCCTCCCCTTGCCCTTGACAGAGCTCTGCTCTGCCTGAACTTGCTCAGCCTACAATTGTTAGGAAAGCACTGAATGTGAGCAAGCAATCACTTACCCGCTTCCTGGCCTCCTCCTCAGCCTTCCTGCACTCCACAGCCTGCCACGCTGAATCCTGTTCCACCCTCCGCTTCCTCGCTGCCTCCGCTGCCTTGTGCACTGCCTCCTCCTCCTCCGCCTTGTGCCTTGCAGCTGCCTCCGCCTCCGCCTTCTTCCGCGCCTCCTCCACCTTCTTCCATTCCTCCTCCACTTTTTGCTCCTTCACACATTGCTGCTGTTCCGTGTACTTTGCAGTGCAGATGTCATTGTCATTGTCAGTGTACTCCACCAGACATGTGTTGGACCAAGTCTTGAGGTTGTTGTTGGTGGACATGATGGTTTAGGATGAAGAAGAATGGACACACAGCATCAGATTTTATACACCTCCGAGCAGCATCCACAATTTTGGGCTCCAAATTTCCACTCCACATTGTGCCTCGCCTAGGCCTTCAGGGGTTCATGAGGGTGGTTGGTGGTGTGGCATCCTCTCTGATGGCAGATGAAGCAGAGTGTCATATCCTGGAAATCCAGTAAGTCCAATCCCGGTCCTCCAGACCAACTCCGTGTCTGTATATATGAACTCCGGCGCGTTCTTGCTGGAGATGCAACCCCTGACCTTCAGACCCTGTCCATACGACTTACAATATCAGTTACGTTCCATTTCTTGATCTCCGTATATACTAGTCCTGCTGTATGTTCTCCTCTGTACCTGTGCTCTGCTTAGGAACACAGCTCCGGCTTTACATTACCTCCGACACCTTTACTTACAAACCAACTCCACCTCCGTTACTAATCCCTCTATGACTCCGAAGTATATAAACTCTCTGTACTACTCCTGTACCTCTTCAGTTTGAATATCAACATAGTTTAACTCCTCCTCTCTGCTCAAGTCTCAAAGACTCTTCTCTGTACCCTCTGCTTGACTTGACATCTAGTACGTCTTAAGTCTATCTCCAACCCTCAGTAAATTCTGGGACAACAGGACTCCTAACAAGAGCACACCACATATGGTGAAGCCAAGTCCCGTCTGCTAAGACAACTTCAGAGCTCCAGAGTTCATTCTCCCCTCGGAGTTTACCTGTACTTAACAGAAAAGAAAGATTCTACAAAACTCCCTCTATCCTGACCATACGACCACACCATTGAACTATGAGACACCTATTGAATATCTAAGTACTCAGTGGTTGGGAAACCAGCTGAGCTTACCTATTGAATATCTAAGTACTATAGGTAGTTAGTACTAATGATAGGTAGCTCTAATAATAGTGTACTCACCTCAGTGGTTGGGAAACCAGCTGAGGTGTAACTAGGTACTATGACCGAAAATACTACTGTAGCTTATGTAAGCTATTCTCACGTTTGTAAACTCCAACAGCATCAATGTTTCCGGTATTGTATTCTAGACAACAGAGGGACACCCTTGGACCCCCTATATTACTATAAGAGATAATCATGGGGTACAGCATCAATGTTTCCAGTATTGTATTCTAGACAACAGAGGGACACCCTTGGACTCCCTATATTACTACAAGAGATAATCATGGGATACAGTGTCAATGTTTCCAGTATTGTATTCTAGACAACAGAGGGACACCCTTGGGCCCCCTATATTACTACAAGAGATAATCATGGGATACAGTGTCAATGTTTCCGGTATTGTATTCTAGACAATAGAAGGACACCCTCTGGCAGTGAAAGGGATGCCCTCTGCTAGAATGCCCTTTGGTAGGGAGAGGGATGCCCCCTGATGGTTTGGAGGATGCCCTCTGGTGGTCAGTGAGGAGAGGGATGCTCTCTGATGGTTGGAGGGATGCCCTCTGGTAGGGAGAGGGATGCCCTATAGTAGTCAGAGGGATGCCCTCTGGTGGTTGGAGGAATGCCCTGTGGCAGTGAGAGGGATTGCCCTCTTGTAGTCAAAGGGATGTCCTGTGGTAGGGAGAGGGATGCCCTCTGGCAGTGAAAAGTACACCCTATATTACTTACAGAGATGCCCTCTGGTAGTGAAAGAGATGCCTTACATTACTCAGAGGGCAGCCTTGTAGCTGGTAAATGCACATCATCAACAATAATATATAACGGACATTAGCCATTGCATTATATCTACTACAATCCACAGTATTGAAATTAGAGTGTAACAGATGTATCAGCAAGCACAAGGAACATACTATCTACAATGAATGACACTACAGACCACAACATTACTTATTCACTGGAATGTTACCATCTGAAAATTCATCATCATTTTGTACATGGTATTCATCTCTCTCAGCCCTTGGACCATGTGTTGTGGATATTGGTACCCCATGGGAGGTCCACCATAGTAGGGTGGAGGATAGAAATTCAGGTACATAGGTCCATGATAGGGAGGACCAGAGCCTTCAATGGCCCCAGGAATAGGAGGGTAGTAGCCAGCCATGTCATAAGCAGGTTGCTCTGAGGCATGGTGACAGAAGTGAGCTCTTGGTAGACCCTGAGCTCGACCATCAATGTTCTCACCAGGACCTTGTGGCAAGCTCCAATGAGAATGCAATAACGAAAAAAAGGAAATTACATACCACTGTGATGAGCTGGATGTTGGGAATGGGATGAGGGCAAGTGAGGCACAGCAGATTGCTTTTGAGGGAATGTCTTCATAGGCAGATCAGCAGGGGCAGACTCTAATTCTTGTGGCAGAGGCAATGGGGGCACAACAGCAGAAAGATCCACATCTTCAGCTTCATCACTGTCAATAACAGTACGACAATGACACTTGTGTTGTGGAGAACACATAGGAGGATCAGGAGCATCATCACCATCATCCTCCAAGTGCTCAGCTTGGTCCACATGATGCAAAGAGCCCACCTTGGGCTCATGGTGGTCTTGCTTGCCCTTCTTTCAAGTAGGAGGATCAGGAGGGTCCTCCTTACTGTCATCCTCCAAGTATCCAGCTTGGTCCACATGATGCAAAGAGCCCACCTTGGGCTCATGTCGGTTATGCTTGCGCTTCTTTCATTTTCGCATGACCCATTCTCTACAATCACCCAATCGATAGAGAACCTTCCCTTTCACAGATGTGACCAGGGGAATCTCTGCCTTTGCAGGTTCATCATCATCCAAAGCCACCTCAGCTGTAACCCCTTCAGCAGTGCAAACTCAACACTTTATCAATATTACATACCATCCTTCCATGGGACAATGTCCACCTCTGCCACTACCTTGCTAGCTGCCTTGCTATTCTTGACACATTGTGATATAAAAGACCTCAGAGTACCAACCTGCATGGAGTGAGATTGGAATTTTGGGCCAGGAGCTGTGAGGTTATCATCCCAATTGATGAGACAGACTTGAACCTCCCACGCAGTAGCAAGCCAGCGAGTCCAAGGGAAGGTGTCCTTCTTCAAGTGAATCTTCTGACCTGTTCGACCTAAGAAGGGAGCTAGGAAAGCATGCTTAATACTCAGGTCAGGTCAATTGAATACTGCATCACTCACCAAGTTTCATGCACAGGATGCTACTCAACATTGATCGGGCTGCATCACGACCAAGTGAATTGGCATCCACAGCACCAATCTCAATGTGTTTCTCCCCATCCATTCCTGCAAATAACTGGAGCATGGCTGAGTGAAGGCCTTGTTGGGATAATTTGGTAGCCCTAAAATTCCAAGTTACCTCATAATTCCACCAACGTATGAATGATATGCATACTTCAAGCATGTTTCCAACGTGTCAAGGAATGTCCGAATAGGTACTCCTGCATTCTCCTGTTGGATCTAGGCAAGCGTGTGTGCAGCCACCTGTCAGACCGCGCCCCTACATTCTTCAAACCAGATATGTACATTCTACATTCTTTGTTCCTATGCTACTACGTTTACAGTGTACTCGCATATTCTCTTTTGTTCTCCACCCTTCATACTGTAGTCTAATGATTTACACTCAAATACTTAAAGCCAAGTGTATATAGTCACCAGCTCGATAGCGCTCCCCTCAGTCCATTGCCCGCATGCGACTGAGGTGAGCTCTCAATACTGTAGTTCTTCTAATCATGCTCACTTCGTACTTAGTTACTCTATTAGGTGAATGCACAGTCAGTCCGTTGCCTGCACGCAACTGAGTTACTCTATCAGCTGCACGCTCCGCTCCCTGATCCTCCTCATATCTTCACAGGTTATGAGCCCTGCTGTTTCCATCTAACCCAAAACCTGCCAATTGATCACCATGTCCGCCACTCCCGTCACCACTGACATGCTACCAACCAACGTGCCCAAGCTTGATGTCAAAGGAACAAACTGGGCCATATTCGCTTTCTGTTTCCAAGTCGCTGTTGAAGCGAAGGGGATGTGGGACCATTTCGATGGAACCTCCACCCAACCGGCGCATGTTGCACCCTTAACAGCTGTGCAGACCAAGGAGGTTACCAAATGGAAGAAGAACGAAGGAATTTCCAAACATCTACTTACTCAGTGCATCCCGGACTTGACTGCACTGAAGATCCATAAGCTGGCCACTGTCGAGGCCATGTGGTCAGAAATTGTACGTGAGTATACAGAAAAGGGAACGTACGCACAAACAGAATTACACACACAATTCCTCGAAATGAAGATGGTCAGAGGCGGAGAGGTCCAACAGTTCCTAGACGGACTAAGGACAAAACATGAGGAGTTAGCATCAGTCAGCGTCAATATTGACAAGAAAGATTACCACTCGACGATTATCCGTTCCCTCCCCAACTCACTCACCAATTTTGCCCCTAGCCAACTCGCTGCTGCTCGCTTGTACTCGACCACCAAAACAATCGAGCCCGACACCCTGATCTCGCTCATTAGTGAGGAAGCAGATCGACAGAAGACAAAACATACTGTTCGCAACAATGGCAAGGAACGTGATGAGGCCATGGCCGCGATGGCACTGGCCAGGGAAAGAGGACACAGCCACGGAAACTGCCCTCCCTGAGGTGATAGGCCAAAATGGCTGTGCTAGACATGTGGATCAGACCAGCACCTAGCAGCGCATCACAATCAAGCACCTAAGGACAAGAAGAAGACCGTGACGCACCAAATGGGTAGTGTGCACGCAGCCGTACCTGACTCAGACGAGGAAGATGGAGTTTTCGGCGTTATTGAGGACAATGAATCCCTACCCAATTTGGAAACCATTGAGTCAAGTGATGACGAAGACACAGGCACTGGGCATCAGGCCCACCATGATGATGATGATGATTGGTTCTCGGTTGTTGGCAATGACAGTCCGTGGGGCTGTGGATGAAATGACAAGGTGCTCAGAGTACAGGGAGTTGATGATGACGATGCATCGGTTGACTGTGCCTGCCCCTTGCTTACCACCGATGAAGACCTTGAGAATGAGGCGATGAAAGTCAGTGATCGCACAAAATATGTATACTGTGTCGAACTATATGACTCGGGTACTACTCATCACATAACCCCTGAACATGATTGAATGATCAATGTGCAGCCAATCCCACCAAAATCATTTACGGCCGCAAATCAGCAAAGGTTCGCCGCCATGGGTGTCGGCAACCTTGTCATCAAAATATCTAATGGGATGAATGTATCAAAGCTGCGCCTAACAGAAGTCCTGTACTCACCAGAGGTGGGGTACACCCTTGTGTCAATCGGCTGTCTTGATGAGATGGGCCTGACGATGACCTTCGTGAACGGGCACTGCACGATCCATGATGCTGATGGAGAAACAATTGGGTGCATACCACGATCAGCCAAGGGGCTATACTGTGTGGTGCATGAGAGCGACCACACGGCTGTTGCTGACAAATGAGTCACTGTAATGGAGCTGCACTGCCATTTGGAACACATCGTGCCAGCAACCGCGCGTGAACTGGCAAAAAAAGGCCTAGTTAGCGGACTTAGGTACTGCCCAAACAAGGATGAAAGTACTTATTGCGAAGCATGCGTCTATGGAAAGGCGATGTGTAAGCCGATAGCCAAGGCACACCAGGGGCCGCATGCCGATGAACTCAGCAACATCGTCTACACTGACGTCTGGGGCCCAGCGCCCGTTGCACCCATCGGCAGTTGACGCTACTATGTCACGTTCACCGACGACCATACTCGGCTCACCCACATCTATCTGATTCGCCAGAAGAGCAACACCTTTGAGGCATACCGAGGCTTCGAGGCCTGGCTTGATCGCCAGCTTGCTGCAAAGATTAAGCTACTCCACTCAGATCGAGGGGGAGAGTATCAGGGCAAGGAATTCGTCCTGTACTTACAGCAGCAAGGCACCATGCAGCGCTTCACTGCACACAACACCCCACAGCACAATGGCATTGCCAAGTGGCTCAACCACACCATCTTGGAATTGGTGTGCATGCTTTTGCATGCTAGCAGCTTGCCGAAACACCTATGGGGCAAGGCTGCACGTCACGTTGTCTGGCTGAAGAATTGCCTACCTACCAAAGTCCTCGACGGCAAATCGCCATACAAGACTGCTATGGGTCATGCACCTGACTTGAGCAGCGTGTGTGAGTGGGGATCCATAGTCCATGTTAAGACCGGCCAAGGGACGAAGCTGGGAGGACAAGTTGAGCCTGGGTGATGGGTTGGAATCAACAACTGCACTGAGTACATGTATCGAATTTATTGGCCAAAAACAAGGATGGTGACCATTGAGCGTGAGGTCCACTTTGATGCTACACCCAGTACCATCGAGGGGGAGGGAATTGTCCTATTGGACGATGGCACTTCAGCACAGCAGCCTGCCCCCAGCATTGACACACAGCCTCCGACTAAAGGCACCGTTGGGCCACCTCATGACACACAGCCAATGCCAAAACAGGCAACACCTGTCAACGTGCCACCAGTCATGCCACCCAGCCCACCGGCACTTTCCGATGTACCTGAGTCATGCCCCCAATGCATCCGCAAACCCAGCCAGCACATCCTTGATATCATCAGCGGCAAGGCTGATACCACCACCATCCCTCGTGGCATCCATGTCCCAGCTCCCATCCCAGATGATCCAGTACCAGAGCAAACCAAGCCAACCACCCTCGAAGCCGAAGGCACAAGTGAGCAGATCCTAGTGGCAATCGATGAAAGGTACACCCAGGATTTTGATGAGCGTGAACTAACTATGCTCGTTGAACAAGGTACCATGGCCGCCGGAGCACTCGAGCCCACCACACTTGCCAATGCTTGTCACCGTTGACCTGCATGAAACTGGTTTCATGCATAGTCAGAAAAGCTACCACCCGAGAATGAATATTTCTACCACTTGAAGCGGTTAGAATCCTTGGATACTATAGGGCCAGATAACCCTTAGTATGACCTAC